>JZKD02S1171827.1:1130-12711 GCA_000966675.3 Picea glauca
TGTTGAGGCCAGAGTGCCTATGTGATTTAGTTCAATGAGACTAAAAAATGTAATATGTAATCACACTCAATTTTATTAATAAAGTGCAACATTGTTGCGGACCAAGTTAGACAAAAGAGAATGGGGGACTAAAACTCCATGAGAGGGAAAGGGGGCTAAGTCAAGGAATAAAATTATGATATAATTATGAATAATTCAAGTTTTATGAAATAATTATCCTAAGTTCATAAGTAAAGGGAAACAAATTACCAAGTGGATTCAAAGGTAGTTCTAGAGTGACAAGTGCCAATATAAAAACATGAAAATATAATGTGGGGGAAATTAGTGTAGGGGGGATTGTTCTTCCAATAATTAACTTATTCTTGGAACCCTCATCCATACCTTGGACCGAGAGTGTAAACGGAATATAGATATGGATACTACACAGTAAACACTTGGTGGTTTGGGCTGAAGAAGCAGGTTGTCAGGCATGTGGAACATTCTCTCTATGTGAGAGAATTGTTGGAAATATTTTTCCCTTATGTGTTGGGATAGTGGGTGATATAACTCCTTGAGCAACCTTGTGTTATAAGTGCTAAAAAACTCTGATACTTCCTATATATATTGTTGTTGAATCTCTGGAAGGGAATTGGGACAACCTAAAGGATTGTTGAGCAGAGAATGGGGTACATTTCCTCAAGTGGAACGTGCTATGGGAAATGAGAGGTTGTGAGTTGGGAACTATTGCTAGAGTGTGCACCGGTGCTTGTTATTTGTTGTGTTATTTGTCATAACTTAGTTTGTCTTAAGTAATTTTTTCCCTAGTGGAGTCATATCCCCATCTTGAGGGTGACCTGATGTTGAGAGTGTATGAACAAACAAGTCTACGGTTGTGAGGAACGTATGAGGTCTACATGCAGTTGGTGATTTATAGAAAAATATAAGTGTTCCTTTATGTGTTTTTACATGTTTATTATTGCGTGTATATTTATAATTATTTCTATTTGTTGTAATTGAACATAATTATGCATGGTTGTGCATGTTATTTTGGTTCTACATAATTTTTGCATATGTAGGGCATGGTGGTTAATAAGTGGTATGTGTTGGTCAATTTTAGCAGTAACGGTAATGGGATTCCAGCGCGAGGCTTGAATTACTACGCACATTGGGAAATAGTTTTAGGGGTGGCACAAGGTTGGTTGTGCGCACGTTGATTGTCTCTGTGATTTATTTCCTCAATTAGAGATGGTAAAAGGAAGAACAAATCTTGTGTGGTGTAACTCATCTTGGGGATGGGTACGTTACATTGTGGTATCAGAGCCTTTGGTTCAACATTGTAGTTGTATGGGATAGATATCAACATGAAGTTAGTAAATTTGTCATCGCATCCTTTGAGCTATGTCGAATTTGGGGGAAAATGGTAAAATCTCAGTGAAATCCCCAAGTTTTTAGGAAAATACAAGTCAGAATTGCACTCAGAATGGTTGTTATGGAGGGGGCATTTCATCTTCCAAGTGACTGAATGGGCTTAGACAAGTGAGTCAGGCATTTTCATGATGGTCATGATGGTTGCAAGCTGGAAATATGGAAAAAAATTAGCTAAGCGAAGAAATTACTTGCATGCACTAAGTATTGGTGTTGCGTAGTTCAGAGATGGTGATGCACGTAAAATATTTTTGCATGGGGTGTGCACACTAAAAATTGGCATTATGCGGTGCAGAGCTAGTGATGCACGTAAAATATTGGTGTGCAAGGTGTGTGCACTAAATTTTGGCACTGCGTGGTGCAGAGCTTGTGGTGCACGTGTAATGTTGGTGCATAGTGTATGTGCATTGAATATTGGCGTTGTGCAGAATTGGTTGGTGCACACATAATATTGTTGCACAGGGTGTGTGCATTGAATACTCGTGATGTGCAGTGTAGAATTGTTGGTGCGTGCATAATGTTGGTGCAGAGTGCATGTGCATGGAATATTGGCATTGTGTGGAGCATAGTTGGTGGTGCGTACTGAGTATTGGTGCACAATGTGTGCGCAATGAATATTGAAATGACGCGGAGTAGAGATGTAATGTCTACAGAATATTGGTTTGTGACACAAAATTTGTGTGCATTATATATTGGTGCATGAAAAAAAACTTTTTCACATTAAATATTAGTGCACAGTATAAAAGTTATGCATATTGAATATTGGTTTGTTGTACGTGCGCTAAATATTGCCATTGCATGTGTAGAACTTGTGTGTGTTGAATATTGGTGCATAATGCAGAATTGATGTGCACACGGGGTTTGAAAAGGAAGAAGAAAAGGAGAAAAGGGAAGGAATTTTTTTTATGATAGGAACATGTCGATTTGGTGGTTTATCACAACAGTAAACTAGTGATTTTTGGTGAATATTTTGTAGTTTTGAAAGTCATAATATTGTAGGGAATTTTTGAGGGCCTAAACAGTGTTTTTAGGAGTTATAATTTTTGAGACTGTAAGTGTTGTATGCACCACAAATATTCTATCTATATTAAATAAAATAACTCTAATCGATACTTCCAATGAGCTATTTCAGGTGTAAAATAGATCTTGTATGAGAACGTTAAGGCTGAAACCGTGCAAGGTAGAATTTCGACGCCAATTTACTTCCAGAGGGAATTACTCCTTGCTCATAAGTCGATTTGGGGTGTAGGAGTAGTTTATGGAAATATTGTGAACCATAGAAGAAATCCATGGATTCATATTAGGAATTTGAGTATCTAAACATGTATAGGAGGAGGGAGAAGACACTTGTAGCATTTGGTACCAAAAAATAGTAAATGGGTAATATTCGTATGACTATAACTTGTTTCTCAGAAATCATAATGGAGCAAGGAAATAGTCATTGGAAAGGTATCAAATAGAGGAATCCAAATAATCACCCAGAAATGTGAATTGAGTAGTAAAATTCGCAAGAAATCATAAATAAGAGTTCTTATGCACTTTAAGAGCAGATTTGTGCAAAATTGTATAGATTTGTTGAATTATTTTTTCTAACAAATACTATTGCATGCACATTTTGCATAATTAAGGGGAAATGGAACAAAAACAAATTAGTAGAGAGACCAAAGACATGGAATATGCATAGAGAAATTACAACCATAAATATGAAGTCAGGGGGTTGTATGTTAGCATGGGTAATGTAATGACTGAATCAAATGGGCATGGTGAAGGTAAAGAGGAGAGCATAAATCTAGTAGATACAATAAAGAGTCTACAAAGATATGTGCTAATCTATAAGGTTGATAATAAGAATCTTATGAAATATTAGGAAAATAAGAATGGATTCAACCTCAAGTTGTTGCAGAGCTTGGATAGGATAGACAAGAAGATGAACAAAGAGACAGATTCAAGTAAGTCAAAGGATCATAGATATCATTCCAAAATGGTAGAATCTAGAAGTGTTGGTAGACATCATCGTCACTCACCAGGAATCTAAGTTATGAGAGTTGAAATTATTCCAAGTTTATCTCCTATCAGAAAGCATGGGAGGAGTTTTGGAGTGGATGTATTACAAGGGGAGATGAGAAAGATCAAACCCCCTACCTTTGATGGTGAGCACAAAAAATATGAGGATGCATAGGATTAGTTTTTGGGATGAGGAAGTATTTACAATAACACAATTATTCCTCACATGCAAAAGGTAGAATAGCAATTTACCAGCTTAAGGGAAAAGCATCAATGTGGTGGAACTAGATAGTCCAAGTCACGGGGTCTTCACTCAATGAACATATGACATAGCACGTGTGTTCATGGGATATTAAATAATGCCCCTAATTTCACTAGATGTTGATAAATATCTCTCAAATTCATTTTGTTGAACCCCCCTCCCAATACCTATAAACCTCCATGCACCCCAATCTCCCACTCCCATGCACCTACAATATATTGACTCTATTTTTCATAATTAAAAAAACCCCTTTATGAATGAATGTGATAACATGTTGGTAAAAAATGTGAAGCCCCTATGGTCCAATTAAAGAACATTGATGAGAAGAGGATCACTTGGAGGGAGTTCAAAAAGCATTTTCAGAAGAAATACTTATCGAAGCATTATTATGATAGGAAGATGAAGGAGTTATTTGAACTCAAGATTGGGAGCATGACCATGGATGAATATGAGAGAAGATTCTTGGAGCTTCTGAGGTATGTTTATTTCATCAAATATGAGAAAGTAAAGATTCAAAGGTTCTTGAGTGGGTTACCTTCGATATTTAGTGATGAGATACAATATGATGATTGAAAGACATTGGAGGAAGCAATAAGGAGATCCAAGTGCATATATGATTAGCATAGAGGAAGACCAAATTTCCAAAAGTCTTGGGAAGACAAGAATAAAGGTAAGATGGAGTAGAGGAAGAAAGGGCATAAGCCACCATTCTTTAGAAATAGTTATTAAGGGTAACTAGCTCAAAATGAGCCCATAATGTCAAAAATGTTGGGAAAAAATACAAGGCAACATCATATTAAATGTTGGGGTTGTGAGGGAGATCACATGTACATAGATTTTCTTCATAGAGGTGAAAGAGTGAATACGGTTCAAAATTTACATCAGGATAATACAATTGAGTACATGGGCAGAAGCATGCCAAGGATCTATGTAACCTTGGACAATAAGAAAATTGAATTTTAGTCTCATATGATTGAAGTATAAGGTAAGATCAATGATCAACCTATAGTTATTTTGATTTATTCAAGAGCTATACATAGTTACATGGATCCTAATATTATTGATAGATTTCATTTTCAAAGAAGAGAGAATGGGAAATCTTGATTGGTCCATCTAACTACGGGAACTAAAAGAAGAATCAATGAGTTAGTTAAGGGTTTCCCAATGGACATGAATGGATTGAGCATAAAGGTAGATTTTAATATCATACCTTTGGGTTCCTATGATTTCTTAATTGGTATGGATTGGTTAGTTAAGCATCATGTTGTCATGGATTGCTACAATAAGGTATTCACTTGTTTAGATGAGAAAGGGAACTTAAGAATAGTTCAAGGTATTCCAAGGGAAGTATCTATCAGAGAAATTTCATCCTTGCAACTGAAAAGAAGCTTCAGAAAAGGATGTCAAATTTATGCGGCTCATATGGAAGAGGCAGCTAAGGATAAAGTGACAAGTATTGAAGATGATTCAGTCTTGATAGATTATGAGGATGTATTTAGATATATATTAGGGTTTCCACACAAGAGAGATATGTATTTCTCCCTTAACTTGATGCATGGAGTTGTCCCAATGTCCAATACTCCTTATATGATGAATACACCAAAGTTGAAAGAATTGAAAATGCAGCTAGAAGATTTTTTGAAGAAGGGGAATATATGCCCAAGTTTTTCACCATGGGTTTCCCCAGTGTTATTTGTGAAAAATAAAGATGGTACCTTGAGGTTGTGCATTGATTTTAGACAACTAAAAAATGTGACCATGAAGAACAAGTATCATTTTCCAAGGATAGATGATCAACTAAAAAATGCAAATATATTCTCCAAGATTGACCTCAGGTCAGGCTACCATCAGGTGAGGATTAAAGAAGAACATATTAACAAAACAACTTTTAGAAAAAGTTTTGTCCATTATGAGTTTACAATTTTGTCATCGGGGTTGTCAAATGTACCAGTTGTCTTCATGTGTTTGATGAATGGAGTTTTGAGAAGTTATTTTGATAAGTTTGTCATATTCTTATTGGATGGCATACTTATGTACTCTAATTCTGAATAGGAGCATGAGAAACACTTGAGAATGGTGCTACAAGTATTGAGGGAGAATCATATGTATGAAAAGTTGAGCAAGTGCTCATTTTATTAGAGGAAAATACATTATGTGGGCCATATAATTTCTAAGGAAGGGATAGAAATGGACCCTAAGAAGATAAAATCCATTGAAGTATGACCAACAAGAAATAATGTATGAGAGGTGAGATCATTCATGGGCATTATTGGTTATTACATAAGAATTATTGAAGCTTTTTCAAAGATTGTGCATCCAATCACTTCTTTGCAAAAGAAGGATGTGAAGTTAGAGTGGACCTTTGAATGTGAAGAAAGATTTCAACACTTGAAGAATTTATTGACAAGTGCACCAAAATGAATATTTCATTGTGTGCACTAATGCATGCAAGGAAGGGATTGGAGGAGTCCTTACCCAAAATGGGCATGTGATATGTTATGTTTCAAGGAATTTAAAGGAACATGAGAAAAACTATGTCACTCATGATTTAGAATTGGAAACCATATTTCATGCCTTGAATATGTGTATAAACTATCTTATGGGAAAAATATTTGAGTTGAGTACATACCATAGTGGTCTGAAATATTTGTTTGGACAACCAACTGTGAATGCCAGACAAATCAGATGGTTGGAATTCCTTAACGAGTATGAATTTTATATAAATCATATCAAAAGTAAGGAGAACAATGTGGATGATATACTCAGCAGGAGGGTGCATGAAATGCATGCTACAATCATTAGAATGTACAAATCTGATTTAAAAGATAGAATTTCGGAAGCTATAAATTTGGTCCAACATTATTTGGAAACAGAAGAAAAATTACAGTAAGAAATTTTTTGTAGAAAATTAAAGATTATGAGTTAAGAGAGGATGGAATCCTCATGTACATGGGTAGATTTTATGTTCCTAAATATCAGAAGATGGAAAATATGGTGTTGCGCAAGATGCATAATGTGCCTTATACTGGGCACCAAGGTTACTAGAAAACCATTGCAGTTGTAAAGAGCCAATATTTTTGGCCTGGTATGAAGAAATAGGTGGTTGAGTATATTGCCAAATTTCTATAATGTCAAAAGTTCAAGGATAAGAGTAAACATAAAACAGGTTTGTTACATCTATTTCCCATTCCTTAGTGGAAATGGGAGGTTGTGACAATTGATTTTATCACCAAGCTACCTTGAATGGTGAAGGAGAAAGATTCCATCATGGTGATGGTGGATAAGCTAATAAAAGTTTCTCATTTTATTCTAGGGAAGATCACTCACAATGTAACTAACATTGCATATGTTATTATTCAATGAATTCAAAAATGATAAAAAAAAATCAATGAATTACAGTCCACTTCGAGGGGGAAACCTCCTTTTACAATATATCCAATTCATAATACAATATGAGATGAGATAATATGATCCTAATACTAGGTATCCTTGATATATATAGGAGATAAAGGGGTGCAATTATGATGAAAGGGTGCAAAGAAGGATTATATCCTACCTACACATATAACACTAGAAATGTAATAATTCAATATCTAGGGATTAATAAGGGTTTTATACATAACACGAGGCTTTTCCTAGGGCTTAAGATGTCCCTCCCCTTTCAAACAAGTGTTTTCCTCAACACTTGACTAACCATGGATACTAATTTATGAATAACTCATCTTCCCATGTCGCCTCATCCGCTAGTAGGTTCTTCCATTTGATGAGGTACTTTGTAATTGCCCAATTTTTCAACTGCTTAATTCTTGTTTCAAGGATTGTTTCTGGCTCTAGTATGATTTTTCCTTCTTCATTTATCTCTTGTAAAATAATTTGGACTAGGATCTTGTTGTAGAAGAATTTCTTTAAGAAAAAAACATTGAAGACTAGTAGTACATGTGATAATTTATTGTCCTTCTTTTGTTTCTTGAGGTATGGTTGTAGCCTTAGAAACACCCAATCCCCCACTTCAAATTCCCTTTCACTAGGATGTTGATATGCTTGTTGTTTCATCATATTTTGTGCCATAACCAAGTTTTCCTTCAATATTTTGAGGACCTCTTGTCCGTTCCCTATGTGGTCCTTCGCTACTTGAACCTTTGTATTCCCTTTCAAGGGTGATGTAATGGATGGAGGATGATATCCATAAAGTTCCAGAAAAAGGGGAATTTTTTTATGAAGTATGGAAGGATGTGTTGTACCAGCATTCCTCCAAGGGAATCCACTCGACCCATTGTGTTTATTTATCAAATGCAAAACAATGAAGATATAATTCTAGACATTTATACAAAATATCAATTTTTCCATGAGATTGAGGATGGTAACATGAGTTGTGAGCCAATTGAGTATCCAAACAAGAAAATAATTCAATCCAAAAATATCTCATGAAAATTGGATCTTTGTCACTTACAATAATATTGGGGGCTCCATGTAGCTTTTGAACTGTCTCTGTGAATGTTTCGACTATTTCACTTGCTTTAAAAGGATGATAAAGAGAGAAAAATGGGCATACTTTCTTTATCGATCCACTACTACCATGATGACAATATTTCCATTTGAATTGGGTAAACTTGTAATAAAATCCATTGAAACTTCTTCCCAACATTGACTTGGTATAATTAATGGTTGGAGGAGACCTGGAATATTGATTGTATCTCTCTTATTCTGTTGGTAGACCAAACATTCAAGTACAAAATTTTGAACATAAATTTTAATACCTTTCCAGAAAAAATTGTTCTTGATCCCATGGTTTTTTTTCAAGAATCTTGAATGTCCTCCTATAGGAGAAGTGTGCGATTCCAGAAGCACCTTCTATTTGAGTTCGGAATTATTACATAAATATAGGCGATCATGATACCATAGAAAATAATTATTCCATACAAAATTATCTATTGAATTGGGTTCCTCATGTAGTTATTGAATGATCTTCCATACCTCTTGATATTGCTTCCATTCTATCCTTAATTCTTTCACCCAATTAGATTGTAGAATAGAAATAGCACATAGTGAATCTTTTGTTTCTTCTTCTTTCCTTGAAAGGGCATCTGCCACAACATTATGCTTTCCTATTTTGTAGATAATTTGAAAGTCATAACCCAACATCTTTGTAACCCATTTTTTTCTCTTCTGAAGATAATCATTTCTCCAAGAAGTACTTCAAACTATCATTATTTGTTTTTACTTTGAAGTGTCTTCCTATTAGGTAAGGGTGTCATTTCTAAATTGTGTGTAGTATGGCCAACATTTGTTTTTCATAAATGGGTTTGAGTAATTTTTTTCCTTTAAGTTGGTTGCTTTCAATTTTTTTCCTTTAAGTTGGTTTCTTTCAAAGGAAAGGTGTTAAGTAGCTAGAGAGGTAGTGGGGGGGCAAAGGACCCATAGTGATAATAGTGGGGGGGCAGAGGGCCCATAGTGATAATAGTGAAGGTCATTCAATGTAAGGTGGACTAGGTGCACTGTAGTATTAAATAAGTCCCACTATGGTAGTTAGATATAATGAATGTAAGAAGACTTATTAGAAGGTTACACTTATAGAAGGTTCCTCCTCTAGAATGTTCATAGGTGGTTGGAAGAACTATATAAATGGGTTCAAGAAACGTAATGAAACAAGTTGAGAAGTATTTCATTTGGAGCGTGTAGCTCATTAGGAGGTTTCCCCCTCGAAAAGGCAAGTGAACAAGAGAGGATCCCTTCCATAATAGGATCCATTGTATGGTGTTTCCCTACCTCAAGGGTTTTCTTATAATAAAGTGCGGTTTATTCAATATTCTTATTTGAAAATTTGTGGTGTTTCATTATGAAAGTATTCGGTACTTAAAAATTGGTATCAAATCCAATTTTTAAGTACCAAAAACTGAATACAAAAGCACCACAATATATATAGAAGAACAATATGCAAAATCTTTTTTATTAATATCAAACCCTTAGGGTAGGGCAACACCATACAATGGATCATATTATGGAAGAGATCCTCTCTTGTTCACTTGCCTCTTCGAGGGGGCATCCTCCTATTGATCTAACGCTCCAAATACAATACTTATCAACTTGTCTCATTACATTGATTGAACGCCTTTATATAGTGCTACCAACCACCTATGAGCATTCTAGAGGAGGAAGCTTCTGAGAATTTTTCTTACATTCATTATATCTAACTACCATAGTGGGCCTTATTTAATACTATAGTTGACCTATTCCACCTTACATTGAATGGCCTCCACTATTATCACTATGGGCCCTCTAGGCCCCCCCACTACCTCTCTAGCTACCTAACACCCAAGGTGGGACTATGAATCCACCAGGGAAAATGTTACCTAACCAAACTAAGGTCTGGAAAAAAAATCAATAAAGAATAGGATCATTTGTATAATCCACCAACAGTTCTCATCTCGCAACCTCTCATTTCCCATATCTTGTCCCACCCAAGGAAATGTACCCCCTTCTCTACCCAACATTCCTTCAAGTCATCCCACTTCCCTTCCAAGGCTTCAGCAACAAGCCGGCTAGGAATTCTCAAAGATATGTAGCACTTGGAACACAAGGTTGTCGAAGGAGTTACAACAACCACTAGACTAGCACACCAAGAAAAGTCTTCCGAACAATTCTCTCACATAGAGAAAATTTCTCTATAGGCCTAACAACATGCTTCTTCAACCCAAACCACTAAGGATTTACAAGGCAACTAGCTTCAACTCACACTCCAGCAAAGGTACAAATGATGGATGCTAAGATGAGTGAAAAAAATTGGAAGAATGACGAAAAGAGTTTAAATTACACTAAGTTCCCCACACTATATTGCATGTTCCTATATCGAGACTTGTCACTCTAGGAAATTCCTTTGACTCCACTTGGTAATTTGTTCCTCTCACTTGGGAAATTATGATAAATTAAAACATAAATCTTATTAATTAGCAATAATATTATTGTATTCCTTGGCATAAGCCCCCATGACTTAGCCCCTTCTTTCCCTCTTATGGAGTCTTAGCCCCAGGGGTGATTTTAAGAAACCTCCCTAAATTTGTATGTATAATAAATGGGTGAATCCCCATGATACATAGGAAACTTCAAAGGCTATTTTATAAATAATATAATATGTATATATAATTTTTTTGCTAATCTTTTACTATAATCTTGTAAAATCTTGGTGAATCTTTCACTGAATTATAAAATCTTGGAGAATCTTGGAGAATCTTTCACTGAATTATAAAACATTGTAAAGACTTGGTGATTTTTTTTATAAAGTCTAAAACCATGTATAATAATAGGAGAATGTATTAATTAAATTGTAATATAATCACTTTACATATTTGGAAAAAGAAACATAACTTTTCCATCCTCTAAACAACGTTGCAAGCATTAGGGGTTGTGTTTTTCAAGGTTCTCATTGTACACTTGCATATCCCTCTATAAGTTTTGATGATATTTCACCACAATGTTCATATGTGTTTATCCTTACCACCACTTCTATCAAGCTTAGGAGATATTAATCTTTGCTCTGCCACTTCTATTATGGATTATTTATTACTGATTCATCAATTATGAAAGGACCATTCAAACAAGTTCATCATAGGATGTTCCTAAATAGGAGTGCACATAATTATATCAATGAATAACTCCAAAAGTATAAGTATATTGATAAGTTGCATTCCATGCATGACTTCCTCTCTAATAATCTATTTGCACCCAAAAAGAACCCCTTTCCAAGGAATAGAGGTCACTTTTACCCCTTATATTTTTGTTAGCTTATAAAAAAGTTAAGAGACACATAACTTTGTAATAAATGTTGGGCATAGATTAGGCCTTAGAACTATAGGGAACAAAAACACCCATTGAGCATAAGTTTTAACTATTGGATACAAATGAGACCATAAAATC
>JZKD02S1171860.1:0-10147 GCA_000966675.3 Picea glauca
TGATTTTATGCCTTTTAACTAATTAGAATGCCATCCTGTTAAGGTGTAACCAAATTGCGAATAAGATGTGAGTCATAACTATTGTATCCAACTATTCGATTTGCATGATATGGTTTGAACGTGTTCTCAACCCGGTTCATATTGCAACGAATGTATTGTTTGAAATTCGATTTGTTGGATAAAAATGATCATGCCCAGAATAGCGACTTGTTTCTATTTTCAACACAGTTACGATATGCTATGATTATTACTCTTGTCAATGGTCACGATCACTATGTGATCCTGTCTAAAGATTGTGTAAACACTCACATTGTAACTGTCTTTCCATATTTGATTAGAACGACATGAGCTTTATGATATATTGTTACAGCTGTAACAAATCTATTTTGTTTTCAGTTGTATCGATTATGATTATGTTATGGCATATCATATCGATTATGTCCGATTATTGTTTTTATTGATTACGATTACATCGTATCTTATATGACTTGATTCACTGCTTAAATTTTGTTTGATACGAAACAGGCCTGTCAAGATTTGACCATGTTTTATGGTAACTAAAAACAAAGCATTTTTTACTCTGTTTCGATTGCATTCAATTTTTGATATTGTTTAATTTGAATGATAATTTCAATTGAATCATTAGTAATTCGTTTTGATGATGAAAACAAAATTAAACTGGATTTGATTTCTTTTAAGATTTTATTTGATTGCTATCTGATTCCAAATGCTATTTTAGACTAGCTACAGGATCAGATGATTTTGTAGCTAAGTCTGTAGGATAATTTTTTTTGTATTTTGTCACTCAAATATCTTTCTAATTTGATATTTGTGTTCTATTGTAGGTAAATTCGAATTGCAATTGAGTTTATGAGAAGTTGGAGGATATCTCAAGGATTTCACTTGCATTTTATTTACTTAGTTTAGGTGATTTTGGGATATCTCCCAGATTATGTAAAACTGTTTGAAATTATCCACAAGGAAACTTTACCTTGTGGCCAGACTTATAAATACTTATGATTTTTGTAATAATCATCATCCTCATTCATGGGAGAACAAGGATATGGAGTTCTAATACAGACTAGAGAATAATTGATGTTTTTTCATAGGTTTAGCTTCTCAATATATCAACTTTTTGTTTCATGTTTTGTATATCACTTTGTTTATGATTTATGACTACTTTAGCTATCTAAATCAAATGCAAATGATATAATTTGATCACTATTATCCATGCCTTGTTTCTTCTAGATAGATAAAAGACATAACAATTGTTAATTCATTTTGTGAATGATAGTTTTATCTTCTTCATAAATTGAATTGTTATATATAAGTTTATTGCATAACAGGTTTCCCTTATTGCAGGAATTTATAATCATAAGATTGTTATAATCTCTTTTATGTCTTGGTTGTCCTGTAAAACACATCAAGAAGTAGTACAACCTATCGTTTACGAAAATTTTAAGGACTAAACAGTGTGAATTTCTTCCTCCAACCAGCTTAAGAAGTCATCTTACACAGGGTAGACTTGGAGCGTTTCCAGGTCAATTAGTTTGTTGTTTATTGTTTATTAAGTAGCTTAATATAGATAGTAGTTTAATTAGATTTATATTAGATTGTTTAATTTCAATAAATATATTAGATTGTTTAATTTCAGTAGTTTTTATTTCTTTTTCATAAAATAAAAAAATAAAAAAAAGAGATTCTTGGCTGTCTTAGGGCAGAGAACGCACGAGTTTTGCAGGTTTTAATTAAATCTATAGATTGTTTATTATTAAATTTGTGAATAAGAAGTATTATAGCTGATAATTAGATAGTTGATTTGAGTTATTACAATAGTAATTAGTGGATTGTATATAATAGTTAGAATATTTAGATATAGTGTTAGTTTAATTTAGCAGTTTGTTTTAGTGTATTAGTTTCTTTTAGTTAGTTTTAGTTTGCTTATTTAGTTTAGTTAGTTTTATTTAGATTACTTAGCTCAGATNGTCCATTCCAAACGGCTTGGGTTATTTAGACAACCCCGGACCGGTTCCACTCTCCCAGTTGACGGACGGTCAATTTCGCCCGTCAACATGCGCCCAATCACAAAAACTTAGGAAAAGTGGGTTTTTATAGCTCACTTTCTTGTCACTCTTTTTCCATGTTGTCCATTCTAAAGGAAGAACACCCACTTTACCAAAATATGTGATAACAAACCACACAGTTGTAGCTACACTACAATCCTTAACTTCTCTCGCTTCTTCCCATCTGGTCAAATACTCTATAGTAGTGATGATTTATCGAGATCCTGTGTGCTTTCCTGGTGGGTTAGATGAGTTTTTAAAGGCATCTCATCCATTCTTGATGACTTCCCTATTCTGTGACATACATCGCATGCTCTGTAGTATTCCTTAGCATCCTTATGTAAAGTGGGCCACTAGAGGCCTTCCCTGAGAACCTTCTGCACTGTTTCTTTTCCTGCATAATTTCCTCCTGCGATGCCTTCATGTGATTCTACAAGGATCAGTGGTATTTCATACTCCATAACACATCTTCTTAAGATCTCATCTGGTCCCATCTTATATAACTGTCCAATTATAAGTTGGAAATCTGCAGCACAGACTACCAACTATTTCTTATGAATAATTGTATACTCGCGAGGTTCCATTCCTGTGGACATGAATTGGACTATTTCGATGAAGTGACCATCGAATTTTTTGATGGCTAACAACTATGCATCTGGTAGGGTATCATCCAGGCTCATAGTTTCCTCGCTATTTTCTAACCTATATAAGTGATCAGGTCCTTTATTCATTCTTCTTAGCTTGACCACGATCTCAAAGTCATACTCCTGAAATAATAGTATCCATCTTCATATTCTTCCCCCCAATGCTGGCTTGTTGACTAAGTACTTTAATATAGAATGATCAGTGAACATCCTAAAATGTCCTCCCAACAAGTAGTGTCTAAACTTCCGCAATGCATATACCATGGCTAAGCCTTCTCTTTCAGTGGTAGTATAATTCCTTTCATATGTAGAAAGCTTCCTGCTAGCAAAGTCTATAGGGTGGTTAATGTCTCCTGCTCCTGGCTGTGCTAAGACTACTCCTAATGTAATGGACAAAGCATTGACATGAACATTGAACTCCTTATTCTAATCTGGAAAAACTAAGATAGGCGCAGTGACCATTTTCTTCTTTAGTGTGTCGAAGCTCTAGTAGCATTCTTCTGTCAATTGAAACTTACTAACCTTTACGAAACTTTCTATAATATCCATGTTAAATTTTTAATTCAAATAATGTACCAAGGCAAGTGTTTCTCTTCCCTAGGCACCTAAGGGGAGAAATTGCCGAAATTGGGTCTTAGTCAAATTAATTTGTGAGATGCAAATTAAAAGATAACTTTATGATTGAAGTGAGGGTGAGTGAAGAGACACCAAATCTCAGCCACCCATCTAATCTAAAATCAGCCGTTAGATTAGAAAACTCCTCACCTTCCCTCATGAGGTTGATTAAGGCAAATGGGCGCACCCATTCTTGGTGTGGAAGAAGTGGACGAAATCTTGGTGAGAGGCCAAGAGGATTTTTGGTGAGATGCCAAGAGCAAGAGGAAGAAACANAGATAAGTTTGTGTAAATATCTGAAGATGAAAATGATGTAAAAGAATTTCTCAGAAGCTCATAAATAATACAAATCCCTCTCTAACTGGTATTCCCCTTGTGGGTTTTTCCAGGGTCGAAGTTAGACCAAAAATATTTGTGTCTAATATTTTCTGCGTTTTTCATATTGCTGATATTTAATTTCCGCGTTGAAAACGATGTTCATAATCCTCATGTTTCAATTCTGAAATTTATTTTCTGTTCATAAATTTATTTTCTGTTAAGTTTTTAGATGCTGAAACACCGTTGTAGCTTATGCTGAAACACCGCTGTAGCTTATGCTGAAACATCGTTGTAGTATATGCTGAAACACAGTGCTGAGTATATGCTGAAACACCATGCTGTAGCATATGCTGATGCTGAAACACCGCTGTGAGCAGATGCTGAAACACCAGGCTGTAGCATATGATGATGTTGAAACACCACTGTGAGCAGATGTTGAAACACCGCTATAGCATATGCTGAAATAGTGCTGAAACTGAGTTTGGCATTTAAATTTGGTAGAAAATTCAGTGAGACTGAAACTGGGTGGGATTTTGAAAAATTAACAATCCAATGTGTCCCAATGCAGTGCGCAGCTGCCTAATTGAAGTAGGAGGAGGTAGATCAACAATGATAGCAATCTTGGAAGGATCTACCAACAACTCCTGTTTGGACACAATGTGTTCTAACAACACTCCAAAAGGTGAAAATAAAATACACTTCTTCAAGTTCAAGGCAATCTAACATTTCCTGCACTTATCTAACATTAATATCAGACATTTAATATGATCTTTGAGTAGGCTAAAAACGGTCCAATCATCAAAGTATGCTTCCAAAAACATGTGTAAAAAGTCCTTAAATGCTTCAACCACCACCTTGGAAAATATGGATGGTGCATTCTTCAAGCCGAAAGGCATCATGGTGAACTGGAAAGAACCCCATTCTGTTGCAAATGTAGTCTTATGTCTGTCTTCCTTAGCAATTCCGATCTGGTGAAAGCCTGAAAATCCATCTGTAAATGAGAAAACTTCTCTTCCTCCTACATGATCTAGAACTTCATCAGTAAAAGGTGTAGGGAATGGGTCATGTAAACATGCATCGTTCAACTTCCTTAGATCTACACAGATTCTAATTTCTCTCGACTTCTTATCCTGGACAACCATAGGGATGATCCATTAAGATTATTCAACTGGTTCTATGATTCCTTCTTCCAACATTCTATCTAATTCAATCTTAACTTTCTTCTTGTACTTGGGATTTAGTCTATAAGGTCTTTGCTTAATAGGTCTTGCATCTTCTTTCAAAGGGATCTTCATTTTTCCTATGGTTCCTTTAATTCCCTTCATGTCTGTGAAATTGGTTGGAAACAAGGCTTGATACTCATGCAATAGTTCTATAATCTTACTAATAGTAGCATCATCCCAATAGTCTCCAACATTTGATAATTTAGGTGCTTGTTCTGTTCCAATGTTAACTTTATTAATTTTAATATTCTTCCCTACAAAAGGTAATTCGATACCTAGCCCTCTTATATCTCTTTTTCCTTTAGTTTCTGAAATGTTCACATTCCTAAGATCATCATATTCATCATCATTAATATTATAACAATCCCGTGACCGTTGAAGAGGCGCAGTCCATTCATCTTCTTCTTGTTCAAAAGGGTGGTTAGATACTTCCTCAAAGACCTTTCGTCTGATGATTTGTAAATTCTAATCTACTGTTGGGTAATTACTTTCAAATAGGAATGTAGCTATAAATTTCTAGGTCATACCATACCAATCTGTAGTGGCTAAGCACAATTTTGTTTGAAGATACCAGTTTATAGGCATAGTATCTAAGGTGTTAATGAACTTATGTACACATTGTTCTTTAGGAATGCTCCTCCATGCCTCCTCACAACTTCGCACATGGTCCTTAGGATAGATATGACATGTGCATCAAACTTCGCAACCTTCAACTTGGTATGAAAAGTGCACTGTCAATAAGGTGTGATATTGTTCCCACTCTGCGATTTTCTTCTTATGTGTTCCACACCATCTACATGGTGTTTCTTTCAAGTCTTCATCTAGTGCTAACATACTCTATTGTACTGGTACAATTCTCTCAAATTCTAGTAGAAACGTCTCTAAATTATTCACGTCGTCAAATGTAGGAAGATTACTTACTTCTGTGCCAATCTAGCGGGATGCCTTGGTCAATCTGGCACACCTCCACATAGAGACTTCATATATTCAGTTTTTCCAATTCTCCAATGCTTCTTCTGAATCTGACAAGAATGCACTCTCACTTCGCCAACTTATATTTCCATCTATTGTAGGATTAATATAATATTGTTGTCTTGTTGTCAGTTTATTGATGTTCTCTAGTTCGTAGGGGCGGTCTTCTTCTCTTATAGGTTCTGTGTATCTTCGGCCTTCATCAAGATCTAGAGGTGCAATGACCTTAAGGACATTACCCTCGAATTTTATTATTCTCTTTTTTAGGTCAACAACAATCAGATTGTTGAAAGTCCAATAAATTCCTAACAACATGGGATAGGGAAAATTATCATCAACAAACTCGATCACTTTGAAATTTGCAAATGTACACACTCTGTCGATTTCCACGGGGACATGTTCTAGTCTTCCAAAGGGGCTTACCACATGCTAGTTAGCCATCTTGAGCCTAATAAGAGATTAAATCAATTTAGGTTTTCCCATCAGTTCCCAAGTCTGCTTCATCATAACATTTACTTCTGATCCCAGGTCGAGGACCACATAGTCCATGTCGTAGTATCCAATCTGATCACTAAGGTGTAGTTCCTTGCTTGTCCTCATTTTCCTAGATACTTGATTCACATCTCTACTCAACAGAGCATTTATTCTTCTAATTTCATACTGTCTTACCAGGTGTTGTAGTTCTTGCATAGCTCTTTCATCTTTAATCAAATTGATACAAGTATATAAGAAATCCATGAGCTTGCTTACCTCTTTTCTTTGCTGAAGTGGGACAGAATGATCAAATGCTAGAGGCATTTCACATTCCTTTACTTTTGGTTGTGCCCTAGATGAAGAAGCCTTTTCTCCTGCAAATTCTCTCCTTGCTTCTTCAAAACTATTATTTTCTCTCCTCGGATCAAACAATTGTTCCTTCTCTGTATCTCTTCTAATCCCTAATCCATTTTTAGTCTTTCCTGGAGTCACCCTATCTTCTACTATGTCAGTGCCTCCTCTAGTAATAACATCGATTCTAGGTTCTTCACTACGAGGTTCAACCGAAATTAGTTGGACTTGTTGGTTTCCTCCTTATCTTTCCTGAAGTTTGGCTAACAATACTAGACAATCTTCAATGACATGATCAAATGAATTACAGTAGTTGCAAGTAGTACAAGGGTTATGACAATCCCTTCCCAAATGACCTAGCTGGGCATAGTTATAGCAAATAATCTGACCTTGACCTCGGCCCATGCCTCCTCCTTGTCCTCTTCCTATAAACCCACCACGAGGATTGAAGTTTTTTCTTCCTGGGGAGTTGAACTGTGCAACAGTCCCTTGTTGTTGTAATTCTCCTTGAATTCTATATGTATCCCTACAATCCTTCTCATCATGCCCCATAGATTTGCAGAATGTACAATAAAGGTTGGTGGGTGTCTAGACATATTTATGCATATAATATCATTCACTAGGGCGATATCTGGTTCTACATACCTCACATCATGGTAAAGTGGCCTGCTTCAATGGGTTAGGGGCTCTAGAGGCCAAGTATTCATTAAATAAGGGACAATGTTCTTTTTCATGGCCCCCTGATTTACATCAGATACACCATATGTCTTGTCTTTTCTCTTTTCCTTTATCTTTCTTCATGTCTTCGACCTCTAAAGATAAACTAGTTAATTGATTCAAAATATGACTCATACCTGGACTGGATTCTGCTATAGGGTCTGCTTATAGTTTCATAGCAATCTCTAATGTTCCAGCCTACGAAGTGACTTTCTATTGCATCAGATGAAATCTAATATTTGGTAGGAGGGTAATGATGAACCACTCCTTATGTTGTTCATCTGGGATCTGAAAAATTTAAGTGGCCCATCAGGGTCTTAAATATATGATCGAATTCCCAAACAGGTTCAATCACCTTTTGCTTGATTTCCTTCAAATCCGTAATGCAATGTGACTCCAACTTAAGCTTCTTGAAATATGCACTCAACGCAGTCTTAATGTCATTCAATGGATTAGGCTGTACAGATCCTAAAACAAACTTCATATACCAGCTCAATGTACGATCCCTCAAGGTAGTACTAAACTGATCTCTCTTAACAGCTTCATCGATAACTATCTTAATGCTCCACACAGCTTCGCATAAGAACCAGTGTTGATTAGGATCCTCAGATCCATCTCCTCTAAAAACGGGTAACCTCATTTCATCTTCCATTGATTTTCCTTGGTTTCTTGATTGAGTATGTACTAAACTTCTTGTAACAGTACTTTGAGTGCTCTGATTACTCTGATTACTTAATGCTTCTAAAACAACAAGAGGATTAATAATACCTACTTCGACAGTGGGCGCAGTCCTTGAAGTTTCTATTTCTTCTCGACAAAGTTCTTCAGTCTCTACTTCCTCTGCCCTTGTGAACTTTGAATACTCCTCGTCCGATCTCCCTGCTTATTCCCCACAGTAGAAATCATCATCTTGTGACAATGGTCTGTAACTCTTCTTAAAAAGGTTCGCAAGATGAACCTTTCTGAATGATCTCCCATTGCGTGTGTGTCCATCCTCTGCGTCATTGTTGTTGTCTGAATTCTTGAAAATTATCTTTAAAATCCAACTGGTTACTGGATCTTCAAGATATTCTTCTCATGCAATAACATCTTAATATTCAACTTCAAAAAGTGTAGAAAATTTCCTCTAGGTCCCTTAAATAATTACCTCTCTGCTTGACTATATGACTCTATTGTGTTGATAGAAAACTTAGTAATGTACCCTCCAATAGTACTATCAAACCAGAGATCCACTTCTCTAGAAACAAAATTATTGATTCTCTTGACTTTCTTAATCAACGTCATTGTTCAAACCACAGGTGGTCTAGATCTGATCTCATACTGAGTGTCTTCTAGTCTGGCTAGCCACTTGTACAACTCCTTGTGAACTCTTGCAAAGAAAATCTCGTGTATGTCAGTAAATATGTACCTTCCCAACTAGTCTTTTGTGCTAATTCTAGGGTTCTTGTTCTGAGATTTGGCGAAGTCCCTTTCTAAATAAATATCTTTGATGGAAACCACCTTGACATTCCCTTAAGAAGATCCATGTCCTGACAACGGAACCATTTGTTGGCATAGGGGCAGACCCATGGTTCAACTCTAACAACGCACCAAAAAACCCTAACTATTGGCCCTTTAGGCAACACCTATGAAGCAGATGAAGTCTCACCCGAAGTAGCAATAAGGGGGTTGCAGGACATAGGTGTCTACAACTAGGGGAAGTGAAAGATGATTCCAGAATAACAATGCAAGATAACCTAGAGATTATTTAACAATTTTATACTTAGCTTCACGAAGTTAGTTTAGGTCTCATCTCTTTAATGGTGAAAACAACCATGCAATAACAGTGTAATAGATAGAAAATAACACAACATCAACCACAAAGAACAACAAGATTTACGTGGTTCACCATGTCCCTAGGGCTACATCCATAGAATTACGTTTCTTGATATAATAGATGAAAACATACAATTCTATATGCGCACTTAGCTACATACTATTCTCTTTCTTCCTCTTTATTTCGCCTCCCTGCGCACCCAACTATAGGGTTGATCTTTGCACCCAGCTGAAGATCCAGAGTACAAGACTTCTCTACCACAAAACACTTCTATCTCTCAATATTGCTATCACCTACAAAAAACCTCTCAACTCTTCTAGACCTCTGTTTATACATTCCATGACTCTTAGACAACCCTAGACCAAAGTCTAAGTGTCAAAACCCTAAGTACCAAAATCCTAGGTACCAAAACCCTAGGTCCAAATAACCCACCTTTTTGGGACTTTGTCGACCTGTTCTTCTTCCTTTTCCGTGAGGTGCTCCAAAGCACCCATTGGTGTCCTCTTCTGCTTGCTAACTTGTCGACGATCTATCCTCTTTACTGCTTTGTCCTCCTTGATCTTCTCTTTCAACAGCTTGCTTTTCCTTACTCCACTCCTTATTTTATGCTTCTTTAACCACTTCTACCCTTCCTCGATTTGTGTTCCTTCCGCGCACTTCCTACTTTGTCTTTCCTCTTCTTTAATCTTTTCTTTCTTCCTTGATACATGACCCAGGGCCAACAGAGTGTAAAATCTTCTGAAATCTCGAAGTGATGTGGCCTGCTGACATCACCAGGGATGACATGGAAACATGGGATGTGTGCCACATGTCAATGAGTTAAGAACCTTTGGAATATAGAAATGCCAGTTAGAACATGACATGCGTCACCCATCATACAAGGCCACATGTCCTCTTCTAGTATTTCACCACGTGGAACTCCTCTCGATCATGGGTAGTGGGGCCTTGATGAAT
>JZKD02S1171860.1:12134-22207 GCA_000966675.3 Picea glauca
TTGTATGGTTAAATTGTTTGAATGAAATGGGAACTTGCACACAGTCGAGGGTTGTCTTCCTACTCGTTATGGTTTCATTCACTGTGCTTTTACCAAAGTGATCTTGATTGCAAATGGAAACACCTGTGTGGTTTTGCTAAGCCCAATCAGGGCTCTAGCCAGTTTTAAAAATGATGTCTATGTGTAGTTGGTTATGTTCACTTCATATATTATATTGGAACATCACACATACTACCAATTATTTTAGAAGGAAGTTATATCCACAGTGATAAGGCTTGGGTTTTATGTTTTTGTTGATTGTTGTTTCATTGCAAGATCTTGTCGATTGATATGATAAAGACTGTGTATAATCAGGCATATTTTGAAGTTTGTTCGTATTTGAAAAGAGACCTGTGTATATTTTAATTGGTCCCAATTGTTAATTGGTAAACAATGGATGTTGATTATTATCATGATGCATTATGGATTATCAGGGATAGATGTCGAGCATATTGCTATGCATTTTTTGATTATTTTTAAAAGGAAAGAAAAGAAAGAAAGGATCAACACTTTGTTAGACATGAATATTGAATGGAGAGGTTATTTTGTTTATAAGTTATGATTACATAGACTGTTATGAATTGAGGAATTATAGGAAATTTAATTATTGGAAAAACAAATAGTTTGGTATACAATTGGGAAACAATGAATGTTGGTGGTTTTTGGATTGATTCTAATACAAAGTTATGATTATTGATTATTTAATTTGTTTTATGAACAATATCCATTATCATCCCCTGTCATTTTCTCACTTTTCGCTCATTAAAAATCCCCTCATAATCCCATATTCATTTTGCATGCCCTTTTCTTAAAATTAAATTAAAATTAAATGAGAACTTTGTATTACAACAATTAAAGGATGCCACGGAGATGGGTCACAATTGATATGATTTTGTTGTTGTAACACAATTTATGTTTCATGATTTGTTGAAAAGTAATAATGTTCTTACCTCCTTTCATTTTATCACTTTTCCACTCAATACAACCCCCTCAGATATCCTAGAACCCTTATTCACCCCATGCTCATTGACAAGTATTAAACGAATTTTATGGATTGGATTGCATGGGTCTAATGTGATTGTTGAGCCAAACTTTGTTTCATATTAAAGAGATTTCATGTATGGTTTGTTTAAGAAGCTAGTTGCTAATAAATGTTGCATACAAGATGAGCTTCTTCAACAGAGGAAGCCATGGCCGAAATAAAATGGGCAGAGGGAATTGAAACAGAGGCCCTAGAAGGCCAAGATTATTGATACATTTTGATGCATATCCACAAGAGTTAAACCAACTCTTCCAAGTTGGATTTTTCAATTGGATTGGACAAGGGGTAGTCCAACCTAGGCTAGAAAGGCCTCCCTTACAACCCCGATATGTCCCTAGTATCCCTGTTCCCCTCATGTTTCATTACAACCTGAAGTCCCTGAGAATGACGAATGACAGGAGATTGTTCACCCAACAGTCTCCTAACATCGTGGCTGGCCCAATTTGTCTCTACCTGCTCCTCCTCCATCGGTTAACCCATATTTCCAAATTTCCCATACACACTCACCTGTACAGTCTGCCCACATAAGAAAGAGACTCAAAACTGAAGCCCACCACACACATGATAAAGGAAAAGTTGTTGCTTCCCCCTCCACTCCCTCATGTGATTCAACCAAATCCATTTCATCCCACATGTACTTGAGAGATGAATGTTCTCATGTCATCAATGAGATCAAGACTAAAGGCTCCGCACAACCTAAGGATAATTTAGGAAAGTCAAAGGGAGAGAGTAATAACAAAAGAAAAATTGCCTCCCAAAGTGGAAAATATGGTTTTTGAGTATATTTTATTATTGATTGTTGAGAACAGTTGATTGTTGAAGTTATTGGACAACATACTATTTTTGGATATTTTGGATGTTATATGTTTGGATATGGTTTAAAATATCATTGATATTTATTTTTCAAATTATGAGAATGATGATGGGAGCCACAAGGAGGGATGTGTTTGATTGATTGACTAGTTATGTTTATTTTTGTTAAGAAACTAAAGGGAGTCACAAGGGGCCCCACCTACTAGTTATTATTTATTAAATACCCTTATTATTATTATATTAATTCTTTCGCTAAACTAAAAGTTAGTTGAGTTTTAGTTAACTTAAATAAATGAGGTAGTTGAACTACTTCAACTAATTTTGATTACTTAAAGGAAAAAAGAGAAGGAAGAACAAAAGGAAAATAGAAGGAGAAAGCATACTAAGGTTTTCTCTTGAGTTTTATTGAGATAGTTAAGTTTTCATTCATTATTCAATTCATTAAAATCTAATTCTCTTTTATGACTTCTGAGTCCTATTGTAGACAACAAGATTCAAAGCTGAATTGCATCATTCAGACACTTGTTTTCAGAGGTGTCTATCTATCTTTGATAGTCTGTGTAGACTTGTTTGTTTATGAATTAAATTTCATGGCTGATAAATGATATTGTGTGATGTAGGAGCATAATCTCATGTTAGCTAGCCAACCACACCATCCATGTTAGCAGATTCAAATCACATGCATTTAAGGCCGAAGAGAGGCGTAGCCCTCGTTTTGATTTGAAATTAAATGTAATTAAATTGCTTAGGCTGTTGAGCTGTGAAGTCGTTCTCTGCATAGGCATAGAAGTAAATAGGCTTTTAAAGTGTTTCTAAAGGCTAAGATCTAGATCCAATCTACAGACTAGAAAACCATTGAATGTAATTGAATAGGGTAGTTGAGGTTTGGAGGGATGAGCTCGAAGAGCCCCCTTAGGTAAAAGACTCTATGGTATCTCATTTGAGAATAGTGGAGATAGTTGAGTTAGAGTCTATGAGTAGAGAGCAGAAGAGAAGGAGCCGAGACCTTGTTACAGTTCGTGCTCAGGAACACCATTGTAAACAAGCATTTGTCATTTTAATATAAACAACAGTTTTTCCTGCATACTTCTGGTGTTAAATGAATGTCTGTGAGTGTTCTTTATATGATATGAATGTATGTCGTAGATGTATGTTAGAAATTTGCAGGGGTTGTTTTTGGTTTCAGGCTTGAGAGGTCTTTGAGGTTCCATGCTAGGAGGGTGTGACAGAGTACTGCGGTCTCTGAATACCAGTGCATAGATGCACTTCTGAATTTTTCGATTTTGGACAAAGGCGTGTCAGGTGGGCACAGGAACTGGAATCAATAATTCAAAGAAGGTTGTGATATTTCTGAATACCTCAGGAGGAGAGGATGTATATGAGAACACAGTCGTAGAAGAAACTTATGTTGTGAGTTATGCAAAGCTCTGCTAGGAGGGCATTGAGCAGGTGCAAGGAGTGCACAGAAGACTGAAGAACTCTATTGTGAGTTCAGACAGAATCCAGAATCACTAAGGATTCTGAGAGCTCTGAGAAGAGGGAATTGAGCATATGCATAGTGATGCACTAGGGAACTATGTTGTGAGCTCGTAAGAAGCAAGAATCACAGAGGATTCTTGATACTCTGCCAGGTGGGAATGGAGTAAGTACTTTGAGTGTACAAAAGGGATTATGTTGAGTTCAGAAGAAGGTGGAAGCTCTGAGGAGTTCCATAAGAGGCTCTGCTAAGTGGGCATTGAGCGTATTCGCAGGGTTATTGAATACCCAGAAATACTCAGCAATAGGTTGCTTGAGTAGACTGAGCGCCAAGAGGGCCTCGTAATTCTCCATCTGCAGGAGAAGGAAAGAATATTTATTCCCTTAATGTTTGAGGAGAAGGAAATATTAGAAGAGAGAACACCTTTGTGTGTGTGCGAAGACTCGGCAGGAGTGTAGACATCAGAATCCTTTGAGGATTCGAGAAGAGAAGATCAGAGAGATATCACTTTATGTGCGCAGAGACCCCATAGGGGCACAAGAGTTGAAGAATCCTTCGAGGATTCGAAAGAAGGATAAAAGCTCAGGAGGAGTAGTGCTCTAAGCACACGAAGCCGTAGCTGCAAGGAGTGCAGAGGCCAGAAAACTCTTGGGAAGAGTTTAGAGTTTTCTAAAGCTCAGGAGGAACCATGTTTTCATATGCGCAGGTGAGTGCTTTTACGCATAGAGGTCACAAGAGATCACAGGGACAAAGAAAAGGTCGAGGCCTTTGAGATTTCAAAATTCTTCCAAGCCTGGGAAGAACGCGTGGAGAAGCTCAGGAGGAGGCACAATAGTTGTTTGATCAGACTGCAAAGGAGATCTAGACCGTTGGTTTTCCACGTCTAGGAAGGAGAAGGAGGAGCGCACAGGAGAAAGGATATGGACCATCGGATCTTGGTCCAATTACCCGTCAGCCATTGGATTTGACAGGAGCTGCATGAGGTTTAAACTTCATGAACATGAGGGTGAAAGTCCCGAAAGGCATTGGCACATCAGAATATCAACGTTCGATATACCAGAAGTCTAGAACACAGGAGATCGGGAATCTCCAGGGAGAAAACCCCGAAACACATCAGAGTCGTCCATCCATTTGGGACACGTGGCGGAGATTGACATCACTTCGGCACATCAGAGGTCGGGAGTGCAAAGGAACAATGGCGAGGAGGATTCTCACATCGGGAGAACCCAAAACGTGAAATCCCGAAAAGGGTTTCCAAGAAGCCGTCATATCGAAGTTTCAGGAATCGAAACTTCGGGGGTTTCGAGGACAAGAGCTTCATCATTTTGGTGTTTCAAAGCCCAAAATCATGAAGAGGAAAGAGGAAACCAGGGAGCGCCATTTCAGCATCTCAAGGATCGACGTTTCGGAAGTCCAGAAGACAGGAGGTCGGGCTCTCGTGTTGATAAAACCCAACATAGGACTACGGTCACGGGGATAGCGGTCACATGGACTGGGATATAGCCATGGGGGGATAAAGGCTATTAAAGCGTTTCGGAATATCGACGTTTCATGGATCGCCATTTCGGGGATCCATTGGATGAGAGGTTGAGCGCTTGGGTTGCGCGACCCCGAGAATAGAGTCGTGGTTTTATGTGCAGTGGTCATGTGGGCCAAGACTTAGCCCTGAGGGCTAGTCGTCGATAGAGGTGTTTCGGCATATCAGAAAATCAATGATTGGGAGGTCAAGAGGACAGAGGATTCCTGTCGTCAGGAATTAAGAAATCCTGAAACCCAAAATTATATTTTTTTCTGTTGAAGAAAGAACAGCGGTCGGAGTGGAGAGGACCGAGGGGGTAAAAAGAAGGACCTATGGATCTGATTTTGACGATGATTCCAGTAGGGAGTCAGAAGAGTCGCTCTGACTCACTTGGTGATTGAACAATCCCGTTAGCATACATAGGGGTGTGAGTCTGTGTCTGCATCATTGTGCAGAGTCAAGTGGGAAGCAATATGTGGCAAGTTGATCCAGCTTTTACAGGGACATCTAAGTTTGACTTTGGTCCAAACTTCCTTAGAGATTTTTGTAAAGAGAATGATTCTTTTGATTTTTTGGAATGAAATAAGAGATTTATATTCTGTCTCAACTGTGTTAATATGTGATTTGTTATTTTTTCTTGTCTACACATTTACTTTTGCATCTATTATATTCTGAAAATTATATAAAATGTTGAATTTTACAACAATCTTCTATTTAAAGAAAATCATCATAAGCCCTTGGAAATAATATTTGTGGATTAGGAAACAAATTTTGAGGCTATAAACATAGGGTGATATTCCCTTCTATCTTCCCTTAGCCAAGCAATATATGAAAATGCTTAAGTAAGATTATTTCATATCTTTTCCTCAACATTTATTTGGTGACCATACTAGGGAGATCTTCCATGTCTCTCTGGTCGATTTTTATGCTTAATTATTATTGAATATGTTTACATTTATGATATTGATTATGTTAGCACTCTGTAAATTTTTTCCAGCTGAATAGACAAATGATAGAGGTAACTGTTTCAACCAGCTTTAGATCTGAGGCACTAGCCTACTCAACTAAGAGAGGGCTCTCTCATGTCACTTGATATATCTATGGAAATCGGTGACTAGATTTGGTTTGTTTTGGGGGGATTTTAATAAATTTGTTGGCAATGAAGGAGAGGAACACACAGGGCTATGGAGTCAAAATTTCTAAAAATGAATGAAAACAATGATCATCAGGTAGAACTCTCCAGAGGATAAAGGCTAAATGAGGCAATGAATCTAAGTTGTGATTTGAGATTTGCAGAGTGTAGGAGGAAAGGGGGAAAGCAAGTAACTGCATCAGAGCATTAATAAAATGAATTCTGAATTAGTTAAGAAGACAATTACACAGTTTAAATTGCTTAAGCCAAGAGCATCATAAGATGAATTCTGGGCCTTTAAATCTGCAATTTAAACAGAAGAAAATGAAAATGGAATTAAAGAACAGGAAATACAAACAATGCAGGAGGACAAAAATTATATCATAGCCATTAGAATCTTTTCATAAACAGTTCAAAATGCTTTTGCATATGTATTCAATTCAGTCCCAGAAAAATTACAATAGAATCCAGAACCACCAGAATTGTGCCCTTGCACTTCTGCCCGCCACTAATACACTCAGAACCTCTAACACTTATACAATTTGAGTTCCTTCAGTGTGCAACCGGTTACAATAACTGAAATGAAACGTTTAAGCTTCTACAATGATTACAAATGTCAGTTTTTAGTAAAAAAAAAAAAAAAACGTTTCACGATCCCTGCAGATTTCTATGACGCTCAAGCTCCTTCCTTTGCCACGTTCTCCTTGAAATATCACTCATACTATTTCAAATATAATTGAATCTATCCATATTCTCATTAAACATTTGGAAATAATATATTTGAAATAAAAATAATTTCAAAATATTTTTCTATCATAGAATTAAATTTCCATAATTTAATTCATGCCCGTAGTTTTTAAGACCATGTCTTGTTTTCCCAATTCACCATTTAATTGTAAAAACATTTACTTTTACCATTTCCCTGTGAGAAACATTTACTGTGTAATGTTTTTCCAATTTACCATTTCATTGTGGAAAAACATTTACTGTGTAATGTTTTTCCAATTTACCATATTTGGCAAAATGCCTTTTATCTTCTTCTTTTACTTCTATAAAACCTTTGGATAAAAAATATCCAAGTTTTCGTTCACGTGCATCTTCCATTTAATTATTTTCCATGGAAATAACATTAGTCTCCTTGATTTGTAAAATTTAAATCTTACCTCTATAAAACCTTTAGACTGTGAGGAGGAATCTCATTTATTAGAAATTCCATAATTTTTGTTGAAATGCACTCCTGTAAAAATGCCGCACATAAAACATATGATAAATGGTGCATTTATTACATCGGGCTTGGGCTGGAGTGGTTTAATTCAAACTACTTTTACCTCCGATGTGCTCCATGTAAAAACACGTGTCCACCAAATAAACTATGATATTTTTCCCTGGCTCGCCTTCACATAATTAACCTCCTCGTTACTTTAATCCTCGATATGTATGTGCGCCCTCCATCCAACCTTTGACTTTTCCACATTATAAATTGAGATTCGTGCCCATTATTTGACGTGATTTCATAAATTAAATATTGGATTAAATATTAATATAAATATAAAAATATTTATATTAATAATAAAAAACCCCTTTTTTCTATTTTCAAAGGACTTTGGGCATATGAGGCTTAACCCATGACTTTGTGGATAGGATAAGGGTGCTTAATAAAAGGAATATTTTTTTATTTTCAATGGGAATACAAAAATAAGGGTAAAAATGTATGAAGTGATGGAACTAAGGGATTTAGATAAGAATTAAGGCTAGGTATAGGCTTGGGATATTTGCCAACTTTTGACTCGTGGAGTACATGAATGTTTTGGATGATCCATTGGGTGAAGTATTTAGGTGATGGGAGCTTGACGGAGCTGGTGAAAAAAATTGAAAGTCCGAGTGGAAAAATAGCACAAGGACAAGACGCTTTGGGAAAAATTAATACAAATTAGCAGGTGATAACATAGGCTCCTATTGGGGATGTTATCCTCCCCGTGAGGTAGAAAAGAATAGTAGACCATGTGCCTGATCCATTGGGATGATCCCAAAATATGCGTGTGTACCCTTCTTTGACCTGTCACTAGTGTCTGTTGAAAACCAAACTCTGCACATTGCTCTCAACTAGATACTGAAC
This sequence comes from Picea glauca, assembly GCA_000966675.3. Lineage (NCBI taxonomy): Eukaryota > Viridiplantae > Streptophyta > Pinopsida > Pinales > Pinaceae > Picea > Picea glauca. The sequence goes on from JZKD02S1171860.1 coordinate 20,273, forward strand.
ACTGAATACACCGCTAAAATTTGACTGTACACACTACTGGAAATCCAAACTCAAAAATGCTTGACCAACAATATTATTTTATTAATCCTATCTACTCTAAAACTGTTGAAATGAATACTCAATCAAGTGATGCTAAAGTGCCAATGCAACCAATCAAACAATTGGCTTCCCGATTTTTCTTCGATCACATCTTTCTTAAGAAGACAGACAAATGTAAAAGATGGCAGCTGAAAACACAAGTTGAATCCAAAACCTGAACTTAGGATTAAAACAAACTCCTTCAACGATGACCGTAATAGGATGGCCACAGGATCTTGAAAACCATGGAAATTCATTTCTTCTTGATGAGCAAAAACAGAAAGACAAGCCTTTTTCATAAGTGTTTGTTGCTCTTTCTCTATTTCTTTTGTTCTGAGAACATTTTCAAATGAAATGGTAGAAATAGGTTTGTCTACTCCTCCATGCATATCAACAAAAATATTCATACATTCTTGAACATATTCAAATGTGATAGCCATATTATGTGCATCCTCTTGTTCATCAAACAATTATGATTTGGTTTTATTAAACTTTTGGAAATTTGCTTGACTATCATTTTGAATTTCAAATGAATGAATGGAAATAAATTCATGTTCATAACCTTCTTGTAAATGTGAAAATCTAACATCATGAACTATTTCACAGTCTAGAGTTCCCATGGATGTATTTTCAAAACCATGATTTTCAAATGAATCAAATAAATCAATTGCCTCTTCATTATCTTTCTGTATTTCTGATTGGAAAGTGGCATACACTATTTTTTTGCTTTCCTAAAACTCTATGTAATTTGTTTGTTCATTGTTGAAAGTTTCCATAGATGTAGTTTCAGAATACTCATCCATGTCTAGGCCACTTAGAATTTGAACAACCATATCATTCATAGGGGGAGAGAGACAACCTTGAAACACTTTGTCTTGCTGAAAATCCTACTGAATATCTTCGTCAAGTTCAGGGGAAGGAAAATGACTTTCAACAACAATTTCTTGATCAGCTTCACCTTCAACCAAAGGAGGGGATACTATTTGTTGTTGGGATGAATATTCATAAAGGGCTTCTATGATTTCATCATTTATACACTATTCATCACCAAAAACATTTTTAAGGTACTTAATGAAATGTTCACAAAATTCACAACAATCTTCAAACACCAAGGATGAAGGATTAGATTCTCCATAATACTTAAAGAATGTTATATGGAAATATTTAAGAGAGTATAAGCTTCCTAGTTTTAAACCTTCATACCATAATATTTATTTCCCCTCTAAAGTAGCCATAAACATTTTCATCAAACAATCCTCATGAAATTCAACCCCCAACTTACATATGTGCATGTGAAATTTAATCAAGTGCAAGGAAACATCATTTCCTTTCCCATCTTCGAATTTAGGCAAATATTTTTGCCAATCTATGTGAGGAATACGATTTGGAAAGCCAAGAATATGAGACCGATTCATTGGAGCATACCTTGTAGATATTGAACTCATCTTTGGATAGTGGAGTCACCAATGATGTTTTGGAAGAAGGATTCTGCATTGAGAGTGGAGTCGCCAGTGAAAATTTAAATTTATGGATTTTTCTACCAGTGGAATCACCTTCAAGCTGATTTTTTTATGTGTGGAGTTGCCAGAGAAGGAATAAATCCAATATGTTCCTGAGTGTCTGCTTCTCTCAGACCTTAGAACTCAACCATGTCGTTCTTCCCAGGGAAAATTTTTCAATTTCGTCTCCGGCATGCCGCCAGAATGTTAGGACTCTGTAAATTTTGTCTGGCTGAATAGAAAAATGACACAGGTAATTGTTTCAACCAGATTTAGAGCTGAGGCACTAGACTGATCAACTCAAAGAGGGATCTCTCATGTCACTTGATATATCTATGGAAATCGGTGGCTAGTTTTG
>JZKD02S1171860.1:36966-52548 GCA_000966675.3 Picea glauca
TTAGAGGACATAACAAGGACCATTGGATCAGGGCTGTGGGTCAGCGAACCACCTCAGCAAGGATACGTGGCATAGTAAGACACTGACAAGTGTCAAGTTGATACATCATTTCAAATATGTAACATGAGCCATCCGATCATTTCGGTGAAATCATAATCGAGATTTTTGAACTATTGGAGGTCATGAAGACTCAATGGGAAACATGAAGAAATCCCGATAGTCCTCCATCTCAACTGAAGATTAAATCGCAATCGCTGAAGTTGATAAACATGATTAATTCATGGCCATTAGATTAGATAATAAAATAAGTAATATGAGACATCCAATCATTTTGGGGATATCGTATTTGAGAGTTTTTGGTATGTTGGAAGAAACAAAGTCCCGAAGGACAAATAACCCAAAATCCTGTAAACCGCTCATCTCAGCGAGTAATTAAATCTTGACCGTTGATTTGAAGGAAGTGCCTCCATAGAATTTGGTTCCTGTGAAAATAATAGAGTTTCAAGATCGAGTTTAAAAGATGAAATTGATCCATTTCTGTGATCAATTTATGAAGAGTCTTCATGCTAAAAATAAATAAACAATAGTTAATGATTATGGTTAAGTTAATTGAAGAAGTGTGATGGTCCAAACGAAAGGACGTGATGTTTTTAAATCTCACACCATTTTGAAGATTATATAAACCAGAAAGAGTGGGAGAAGAAAGTGTCTCTGCAGTCCAAGTCATAAGATCAATAGCTGAAGAAGAGTCCAGGAAGAAATACAAATACCTATATATTAAGGGTGGTGCAAGGGAAGGTTGGTGCCTGCAAAGGGAGTTGGTGCTTACTTGTCAGTTGTAGCTGACTAAACAGGGGGTTGTAGCCTCCTACGATTTAGTGCTGGTAAACCAGGGTGTGGGTGCATCATGATCAGTTGGTGCTGATAAAAAAGGGAAGTACATCTTTATTCTATGTAACATGTAAAACAAATTTTGCAGTTAATAGAAAAGAGTTTGTGGTTTTTCCCATTTGGGTTCCATGATAAAATACTGTGTTAAAATTCTTTTTGCATTAATAAGTGGAAAATTGATATAATTGTTGTGTCACTGATTCACCCCCACCTCTTAGTTATAGGATCTGATCCTTCAAGGAAAGTATTTTTTAAAACAGGAGGAGGTTTTTGTTTATCACATAAAAAATAACAAAAACCTCTCTCAATTTTGAAAAATGAGTTATGGTTTGAGATATATTAGACATATAAGTGGCACTACTGAATGTGCAGAACTATTTTGCATTGTCACTATGAAATTTCTTGTAGCGGTCATGGTTTGGATATTCACCTTGTTGGGAGGTTGCCACCTATCAAGGAGGATTCGAATGGATTCTCAAGGATTAGTTAGATGTCAAGGGACACATGCACCTAATTTTTAGCTCCATCAAGACCTCATGCAGTGAGGTGGAAACGTTTTATTAATGACTTCCAACAATTTCCTGAAAATTAGCAGTTTGTTGGATTTTCGTCTCTTTGATTGTTGCCACCTATCTCCAATGGATTAGAATCCAATGGAGGAGATGAGATTCGACCTCCTAAGTATATGTGGATGCTATTTTCTATTTAATAAAGGAGATATCTCTTGGAGTGGGGTTGGACTCTCATTTGGAGAGAGGCTTTGGTATAATGAGAAGATCTGTTTATCCTTTAACAAGTGAATGCAAGAGTTGCTCTGCTACTTTATGAGATTCATTAGAGTGTTATTGTCCAACATGTTTTCCTATTTTCATATTTCATAATGTGTTCTTCTTCCTAATATTATCTATGAGTACATGACAAAGATTCATTATATAAATGCCTCTTCATATAGATTGTATTATGTTATTTTAAATGATTTCCTGATTTCAGAATTCACTTTCTTTCAGTGCTCTTTTTTCAGTGGTCACTCTTTGTTTATCTTTCTTAAAGATGGAATATAAATTCATTGTTTTAATGCTCCTAATGTAGTGGGCTTGTTATCCTATCCTCTATCATTCTTTATCCATATTTATTGAACATAATACTTGCTATGCCTCAGAGATTGTTAGTAGATTTCAGCTAAGTTGAAACTACAAGTCTTTAAGATTCAGATTAGACTCCATTTCCCAATGGTACCCCCTCCTATTTATCTTACCAGCTTCTATAAAAAAAAAAAAAATGTTCCTACTAGAAATCTAACCTTCTAAGTGTGAATATTGAATATCTTTGAGTGTGAAAGCCTTTAGCTATTGAGAGATTTATCTCTAATTGTATTAGGTCAAAAATACAGTCTAAAGTAGGTTGAAATGGTTACCTTGCAGTTTTCTGGATACATCCCAAGGAAAATTCCAAGTGATAACATCTTGGCACCATTGTTGGGGAGGAGTGAATCAAAGGTTTCATCTTCCCTGGGAGAAACGAAAAATACTAGAACTAATTGTTGAAGGTGAACAACAGTCATATACAAGAAGGTTTTGTACCTTTCACGTGGCGACTCCAATCATGCTTCAATTATATTTACAAACTCCACTGGAGGATGAGATCACATGACAAAAATATGGAAGGAATGTGTGATAGAATCAGGTACTCAAGTTGGAGTTTTCCTCAGGAAGAACTCTTCTGTTTTGTCAACATTATCTTGTTATTTCTTGAGTTTTTCAAAAGTTTTTTCCTTCATTTTCTTTCTTTGTTTCCTTCACATGAAGCCCATGATTCCACCTTATTTTATTCCTCTTTACAAAGTGTACATATACCTTCAACTTATCATTTGTCTTCTCATCATATAGTTGTTGATCATGATCAATTCACTTCATCTAAACTACATGACAACCTAGAATAGTCTTGTCGATTTTCTGTATCCAAAACTGATATACTTCCTTCTCCTCCACTTAACTCTGTCCCTTCCAAGTTACAAGAAAGATATAAACCCTTGATATTACCATATATTCTTCATGATTTCCCTTCAAATCACTATAAGCAACTCCTGCATTTGATGGTACAATTGAAAATTTCTCAGTTGAAAACCATGTACAAGCCTTTGAACATTTCTTAGACCTTTTTGAGATTGATTATGAGGATGTCACCCTAGAAGAATTTTCCCAATCCTTGCAAGGAAAGGTAAAATTATGGTTTAATAATATGCTGCCTCAGTCAATTAGCTCATGGGATGAACTGAGGGAGGCCTTCCTTAGATTTTGGGGTGAGAAGAAGCCCTTTGATCTGCTTCTTTCAGAGTTTTATTCAATTAATAAACAAGAGGATGAGACTATGTCAAGTTTCAATAGGAGGTTTTCAATTCTTTATTATGAATTGCCTAAAGCAATTCAACCTCCTAAAGGCACTGCAAAACTATATTATGCAACAAGTCTATCTTCCAACTTGTTTATTTTTCTCTCAGAAAGGAGGTCTTCCACATTACAACAAATGTTCATTAATGCCCAAGAAGTAGAGGATAACCTCAAATCATGCATGAAGATTTCATATCAAGATGGTGATGGTAAATGGATAATAGAGGTAGGGATAGAGGAAATAGAGTCAAAAGGGCAACAAGAGCAAGAAATCACTATTTTTAATTCTAGCCTACTTCATTATGAGAAAAAAGAGGATCATCCAAGGAGAGTGTTGGAATTTATCCATGAAGATGTGTTTATCGAAGATCATAATCAACCAACTGATGTCTCAAACTTTGATGGTTTTCAAGAGGCCATTAGCCTACCTATATATGATGAATATCAAGATAGATATGTAGACAGTTGTTTGGAGAATCCAACTAGAGGCCTTATAACATGACAAGTCATCCTTCAGCTAGTTATGGAGAAGAATCAACCTATATATCATGATCATAACATTGCAAACCAGAAAGATGATGAGCTAGATGAAGGTAATACCTTACCTCTTTGATTTGAAACATTTGACATGATAAAAAGAGGTTTTCGGGTCATTAATCAAGGCCAGACAAATGGGTTTCCAGAGTTTTATTTTTCTGAATATGTTAAGAAAAATGATCACAATCACAATTTTGAAGATGAATATATGGGTAATGTAGACATTGATCCAATTTATGATGAGTATTCTTCACTACCAGAAGATGGAGTAGAAAAGTATGATTTGTTTGATATCCCTGGGGGTGAAATCAACCATCAATGTCCTTTACCTGATATGGATCATGAACTCATAAAAACTTTGCATGAAAATCATTTCCAACATCAAGAAGAAATGTTAGAATCTAGTGAACAAAGTATTCATGAAAATGTCCAACAATCAGAGGTTTCCTCTTCAATTGAAATTGAGATAAATCAGAACCTTAGTTTTGTAGACAGTCATGATATTATACAAGAAAGGAATGAGGATATCCATTTAGATATGTCTGCACATCATGCACAAAAACCTCATCAAAAACAAAGTTACGAAATTGTGGGTATCGAATTACCGGGCTTTGAAATATCACGACTTATGGAATTGCAAGAAAGAAACAAAACAGTACGCGACGGTCCTCAAACAAAGACATAGGAGGGTAGTAAAGAGGAAAGGATGGAAACTGAATTGATCGTCCCTTCTACTCAAGAAGATATTTGTTTAGAGTTTAAAGGAAACAATGAAAAAGAAGAGGTTGTCTATGAAGGTGTTCTTTCTACTAGATTACATGAAGATGGTTTCCAAAACAACAAGATTGTAGATACATTTGACATTATATAAAATGTATATTTTGTTCCTAATGTGCATCAAAACAAGGTCAACACTTTTGAGATCTCAGAGGGAAAAGAGCACATGTATGAGACATCATATGGAATTGTTGGATCTGATAAGGAGCATTATGGAATTGATAAAGAAAAGTTAAGGCAACACCTTTACTCTTCAGATTAGTTGGTATTTTGTCATATTGTTTATGATCCAGTAGCTGTCTACATGGAATCATTATTCTCAAAGGTTTGTAACCTTGCAACTTTTTGGATTAAAGGAGATTTCATCTTTGAGTATTGCCTACCAATGTTTTTTCTATTGCAACAATTTTATCTTGTTTGCATTTATTCATTTACCTGCAAAGAAGAAAATCATTTTGTTAGTAAATTGCTCACATGGCAGCATTGGAAATTCTCTTTTACATGATCAGCTTGCTTTTGCTGATTAGTGTTAGGAGTGTAAATAATAAGCTCAACTTACGAGAAGTTAGATTATTTTCAGTTTGTTGGTTTGCAGCAGTATAAGACTCCATGCCCATGGAACAACATGCTTATGTCTAGTCAAATATTTTAGGTGATAGGTAAGGCCTCTGGTCTACAATTTCTTGGCAGCTTGTAGGAAGCATTCCATCCCCCATGGAGCCAAATGTTAGCACAGGAATTTGCAGTAGCATTTTTGGTCATTTCCCAGTGCCGATGAATTAGGAGTTTCCGTAGCACACCTTGGTCCTATGCTCCTTTACCATAATTTGTCATAATCAATTGATTTCATATCTCCCATTGTTTTGAATGTTCTTGTTTTTTAAAAGGAATATGGAGATTTGGTCATTTATGAGCTTGCTAATTATTTATCAATTTGAATTTTTCTCCCAAGCTCGGCATTGCTGAAATCACTAGTTCAAACAAGCTGCAGATTGCACTACAGGATCGACTGTTAGAGTTTAATTGGAATATGAGGTGGATGTAGTAGTTCCATAGCTTGTTACAGATCTTCCATCATCAGGTACAACCTCCAGCTCTTCTTCCACATAATCCATAGCCATTTGCCAAATGAAATTCACCTATACTAAGGTCAAGCCACTCTACTTCAGAATATTGAATGCCCATTCATTCACTTGGCTCTTTTGTCCAAACTACACTACAGATTTGTTTTTCCAAAACTACACTACAAAAATTGCAGTCATGTTTTGGATTGGTGCTATGAAATGTGTTGAGATATTTTGGAAGGACGCTTCTGCAAGTTTTGAGTGCCTAACTTAAACTTGGACTATGAAAAAATGGGAAGGATTTTTTGAAAAATGGAGAAGGTTTTTGTTCATCACATACCAAATATTAAAAACGTCTCTCATTTTTCAAACTGTGTTATGGTTTGAAAGATATTAGACACAAAGTGTGACCCTTCTGCACAGTGCAACCCATGACACGACGCTTCTGCAAGTTTTGCGTTACTAACTTAAAACTTGGACTATGAGAAAATAGGAAGGAATTTTTGAAAAATGGAGGAGGTGTTTGTTCATTACATACCAGGTAACAAAAAACTCTCTCAATTTTTCAAAATGTGTTATGGTTTGAGATATAGTAGACATAGAGTTTGAACCTTCTGAACAATGCAACCCACGACGCGACACTTCTACAATTTTTGAGTGACTAACTTAAAATTTTTATTATGAACAAATGGGAAAGTATTTTTTAAAACGGGAGGAGATTTTTGTTCATCACATAACAAATAACAAAAACCTCTCTTAGGTTTAAAAAATGCATTTTGGTTTGAGAGATATTAGACATAGAAGTGGCATTACCGAATGTGCAGAACTGTTTTACAATGGCGCTACGGAATTTCAGAATTTCCTATAGCGGTCACAGTTTGGATATTCGCCTTGTTGGGAGGCTACCACCTGTCAAGTAGGATTCAAATGGACTCTCAAGGATCAGTTCGATTTCAAGGGACAATTGCACCTAAGTTTTATCTCCATGAAGACCTCATGCAGTGAGGTGGAAACATTTTATTAATGGCTTCCAACAATTTCCTGAAAAATTAGCAATTTGTTGGATATTTGTCTCTTTGATTATTGCCACCTATCTCCAATGGCTTAGAATCCAATGGAGGAGATGGGATTCGACCCCCTAAGAATATTTGGATGTTATTTTCTATTTAATAAAGGATATATCTCTTAGAGTGGGGTTGGAATCTCATTTTGTGATCCATACGGATATTGGTGGCCACCCACCTTTTCCAACTGGCTCAAAATAGTTTTCTGACAATTTTGGCAATTTACTATTTTTAGCAGTTTTCACTTTCGGGGCCATTTTGAGGGCCTAAATGAAGGTTTTTCAGGATATTCCCAAATAAATGATATCCACAGGCATGTTTGAGGCCCCAAAATGAATCTCCTCGATGATACCTTTCCAACGGGCTATCATACACCTAAAACGGAGATTGTATGCAAACGTTATGACCCCAGGAAGTTGATGTACTAACTTACCCAAACGGGGCCCACATGACTTTTGGTGCTTCATCTCCTAGGGTTAGGTTTTTGGATGAATAGGGTTTTTTTCATTCCCGTATATTTTAAAATGCCTTCAAAGCCTCAATGTAATCATCTTCTTGTGAATGAGCATAGTCGTCACATCTCTTCTCAGAGATAAGTCACCACCATTCCAACAAGCTTATTTCCGCTGCATTTTACAGTTTCAACTTATTTCATTATTGAATAGAAAACTAGTTTTACTGTATCTCTCTTATTTTGTGTTAAGAATCTGTTAATAATCTATATTCATTTCATTCTTCTCATAAAATCTGGATTAGTGGTATCAGAGTGATCTGCTCCTTGTCGTCTTAATGCATGTCCCCAATGAGGTCAGAGTACAAAGAGTTGGGTCTTGAGATTTTTTCTCTTGAGTACAAAATCTCTCACACGCCCAAGCGACCTCTCATGGTAGGAGAAAATAAATATGATAGGATATGAGATCCTTTCAAACCATTGATTGAGGAATCCCTCACGCAACAGAGGAACGAGATGATGGATAGTTTCATGCAACTGCTTCGACGACTACCAACAGGCGACGCATCTTCTTAAAGCGGAGGCGCCACCCCCTTCAAGGTACAAATAAACTTCGATATTCCTATATTTTAAGGTCAAATTGACATATATGTTGTAGACAAGTGGTTGAATCTTCTAGAAGGGTATTTTTCTATCCATAACTTCTTGAATAGAGAAAAGATTACTTTTGCGCTCCTCAAAGTTGTCCCCCATGTCAAATATTGGTGGGAAACATTCTGTGAGCAAAAGGAAACAGAGGAACCCTCATTATTTATAGTCACAGCCACCTGGGATTCCTTCAAGGATGCTATTAAGGAAAAATACTACCCTGTCAGAAGTTATGATGACTTATCTACCAAATGGACCACACTACGGAAAGAAAGAGACCAAGCAGTGCCAGATTTCACAAATATCTTCTATACCTTGCGCACCAAGATGAGTATCAAAGATTCAGAGTGACATTTGGTGCTCAAGTATCATGGTTCTCTACATAGATACATGCAGACTGAAATGGAATTTCTAGACATCTCATCCTTGGTTGCAGCCTACCGATATGCCATCAAAATTGAGTAGAAGATCAAATAAAAAACGCGACAATTTGGTCCTGGGAACCCCTCACAAAAAAAAACTAGGAAAGGGAAGCCCCAACCCATAGAAAAAATGGCAGAGAAAAGATGGGCAGTATCAGGACAACAAGTCCAAGTCACAAGCAAAGAAGGACACTAGAAAGACAAAGAAAGATACCGGGAAGTGGTGCGACTTCCATAAGAGCCCTTGGAATAATACCACTAATTGTCGCTTGAAGCAGTTGCTGGTGGCCAAAGTGAAAGCCTCTGAATCAGATGCAGATTATGACTCTAAGACAAAACCAGAAAGGGGGAGATGGATCATTGACGTGGAACCCAATGCCACCATTACTACCACCAAGCTCTATCCTGGTGAACCAGACGAGCCAGAAGAAGGAGAGCACCTCTTCCATTCACAAATGTGGGTAAAAGGCACCCTGTTGCACTTCATCATTGATAGCAGTAGCCAGAATAAACTCATCTCTGTAGGGGTCATGAAGTAGCTATCCCTGGCTAGAACGCCTCACCCACAACCCTACACCATTGGATGGATCTGCCAAGGAAGCGATCTCCGCGTCAGCCAACAGTGTCTATTGTCATACGACATCAAGCCATTTAAAGATGAGGTATTGTGTGATGTTTCTCTTCTCAAAGTTTGTGATGTTCTTTTGGGCCAAACTTATTTGTGGAAATGTCATGCTATATATGAGTCTAGGCCTCGTAGTGTTATTATTACTTTTGAACGAGAAATTGTATAGGATACCTGAGACAGTCCCACCTAGTGTTATTTACTTGATATCTGCTAAGAAATACAGGAAGGTCATCTCTCAGATGGGGAAGTTTGTCTTCTTCGTGATTCTCTCTCAAAATAAGCGAATGATCACAGCCACATCCAAGGTCTCTCGGCTGACCTCTCCACACAGTAGAAGCAAGTAGATAAGGTCATGGAAGAATACTCGAAAATCTTCTCCTCACCTACCGGGGTACCTCTGCACTGTTAGGTCAAGCACCCCATCGATCTGACCCCCGGTGCACCACTTCCCAATGGGCCAGTCTATCATCACTCTCTATTAGAGAATGAAGAGATCAAGTGAAAAATCCAAGAACTTCTCCACAAGGGGCACATCCATCCCAGCTCATCACCTCGCGGGAGCCTAGTCATGGTGGTACAAAAGAAATATGGAACCTGACGACTCTACATTGATTACCGGGCTCTGAATAAAATAATAGTCAGAAACCGGTATCCGATTCCCTGAATCAAAGACCTCCTTGATCAACTCATGGGGGATAAATACTTCAGTAAGATTGATCTGAATTTTGGCTACCACCAGGTACCGATAGAAAAGACAGATGTATGGAATATCGCCTTCAAGTCAAAGGAATGCCTTTTTGAATGGTTGGTCATGCCCTTTGGTTTGGCAAATGATTCAACCACTTTCATGAGGATGATGGACGATATCCTTCGACCATTCACCAATAAGTTTTTAATGGTGTATTTGGATAACATTCTCATTTACAACAAGACTTGGGTCGAACACTTGCAGCATATTCAACAAGTTTTGCACACCTTGCGAAAGCACAAGCTATACGCCAACTTGGAAAAATGCTCTTTCGGCATGGACAGGGTCCATTACATGGGCTACATCATTGATCAACATGGTGTACATGTGAATCTAGCCAAGATCCAAGTCATCCGTGACTGGTAAGCCCCAAGCACACTCAGTGAGATTTGGAGCTTCTTGGGCCTTGCCAATTTCTACCACAGGTTTGTGTTGGAATTCTCCCATATTTCATGGCCCCCCAACCAAATCACCAGGGGTGGTGGTAAGGAAAAATTTGCGTGGGGTCAGTCCCAACAACAAGCGTTCGATAATTTGACGAAGCGGTTGTGCTCATCCCTAGTAATTTCACTACTAGACCTGCAACATCCTTTTGAGATTGAGATAGAGGCTTCCAACTATGTTGTGGGTGCCTTTCTCACTTAGCACGGCCACCCCGTCGCCTATCATAGTGAGACACTATCCGATGTTGTCTGTAAGTACCCTACTTACGACAAAGAAATGTACTCCATTGTCCAAGCCTACCGCCAGTGGAGACATTACATTATTGGGAAGGATACATTCATCCACATTGATCATAAGCCATTGCAGTTTATGCAGACACAAGGAAAATTGCAGAATGACCACCATCAAAAGTGGTCCACATACTTGCAAAAATTCCACCTCAACATCAAGTATAAAACAGGAAGAAACAATCGCGTCGTTGATTGCCTCAACAAACCACCAGTCGTGTAACTCACCATGGTGCTAGATTATTGCGGCCATGATACCTATGGATGGCCCCATACCCTATGAGATAGACTCAAACTTCGCCACCACCTACCAAATGTTAGGTGCAAACATAGTTGTCGAAAAATTCTATCTTCAGGATGGGCTACTGTGTCGTATGGGCCATATCTTTGTTCCATCAAGCGAGCGAGTGTAGCTAATATGGGAATCCCACTACAGTCAGGTGGCAGGATACTTCATCATCAAAAAAATAGTGGCGATGCTACAGAAACATTTCTACTAGCTGAGACTCCGACAGGAGGTCAACAAGTATATCAGGTCCTGCACTGGCTGAGCTATTGCCAAACCAACCACTAACAACCAAGGCATGTACACCCCTCTTCCTACTCCTTATAGGCCATCGGAGTCCATTTCAATGGACTACATGTCGGGCCTCCCATCCACCAAGCGAGGAAATGACTGTGTTTTTGTGGTTGTTGACCGCTTTTCTAAGATGGCGATTCTGGTTGCCTGCAAGAAGAGCATCACAACAGAGGAAACTACCAAGCTCTTCTTTGAACAGGTTTGGGTACATTTTGGACTCCCACAAACCATTATCTTATATAGGTATAGTCAATTTCTCATCACATTCTAGTCGAGCCTCTGGTCACTGCTGGACACCAAGCTAAACAAATCCACGGCCTTCCACCCCTAGACAGATGGCCAAATTGAGGTCGTAAATTGAATGGTTGTGCATATCCTTCGCATGTATAATTCAAGGTACCCTCGCAAATGGGGTGAGAGCCTTCCCTATGTCCAACATAGCTACAAACAAGCCCTGCATAGCTCAACCGGCCACAACCCATTTCAGGTGGGATTGGGATTCCAACCATTGGGTCTCATAGATGTTGCACTTCCCCTTGCGGTCACCTCGACCGACTCATATCCTATTCCAACTGAAGCTGAAAAAGGCAACCGGTTCATTGGGTGGATCCAACACATCTGCCAATAGGTTCAGGATATCCTACAGAAGTCCAATGACAAGTACAAATAGCGCCATGATCAACATCAGGTGCCACATAAGTTTCAGGTGGGAGAAAAAGTTTGGTTTCACTTGCAGAAAGAATGCCTTACAGGACCCCATTGGAATATTTTACCACTCTATTATGGGTCGTACACCATCTCTAAGGCCATGGGGGGTAATTTTTTTGAGCTCAACATTCGTCCTTTCCTTGGCCTGTACCCAGTTTTCAACGTGGATCTCCTTCTCCCTTATTTCCCACCATTATTGGACACCTCATATGTAGCAGAACAACTGACACCAACAGAGCTCAACCCCAACTAGATCCAATAGGAATCCAGTGATCCTATTTTTGACACACAGATAAAGGGAACTTGATATCAAAGGATCTATCTTTATCGAGTCGTCAAAGAAGGGCAGCTCCTGCACCCATGCAAGTGGCTCACCCGAGGCCAAATTCAACAGAAATTTCCTCATTTGATGGGGGAAATCAACGCAATGAAGAAAATTGATTCCTAAGGATCATAGATTTATACATATGGATATCAGTGGCCACCCACCTTTTCCAACTGGCTCAAAATTATTTTCTCGTAATTTTGGAAATTTACTATTTTTAGCAGTTTTCTCTTCTGGGGCCATTTTGAGGGCATAAATGAAGTTTTCTCAGGATAGTATTAAGTCAATGATATACAAAGGCATGATTTATGCTTCCAAATTAATCTCCTTGACGATACCTTTCCAACGGGCTATCATATGCCTAAAACGGAGATTGTATGCAAAAATTATGACCCCAAGAAGTTAATGTACTAACTTACCCAAACGTGGCCCACATGACTTTTGGTGCTTCATCTCCTAGGGTTAGGTTTTTGGATGTCTAGGGTTTTTGGCATTCCTGTTTATTGTAAAATTCCTTCATATCCTCATGGTAATCATATTCTTGTGAATGAGTGCATCCGTCACATCTCTTCTTAGAGATAAGTCGCCACCATTACAACAACCTTGTTTCCACTGCATTTTACAGTTTTAGCTTATTTCATTATTTAATAGAAATTTTTTTTTACTATATCTTTGTTATTTTGTGTTAAGAATCTGTTAATAATCTATATTCATTTCATTCTTCTCATAAAATCCATATCAGTGGTATTAGAGCGGTCTACTCCTTTTCGTGTTAATGCATGTCCCCAACGGAATCAGAGTATAAAGAGTTGGGTCTTGAGCTTGTTTCTCTTGAGGACAAAATCTCTTGCACACCCAAGAAACCTCTCATGGCATGAGAAAATAAATATGATGGGACAAGAGATCCTTTCAAATTGTTTATTGAGGAAGCCCTCACCCAACAGAGGAATGAGATAATGAATAGTTTCACACAAATCCTTCGGAAATTACCAATAGGCGACACATCTTCTTCAAGCAGAGGCGCCACCCCCTTCAAGGTACAAATAAACTTCGATATTCCTATATTTGAAGGTCAGATAGACACAGATGATGTATACAAGTTGTTGAATCTTCTATAAGGGTATTTTTTTGTCCATGACTTCTTGAATAGAGAAAAGATTACTTGTGTGCTCCTCAAAGCCGTCTCCCATGTCAAAGATTGGTGGGAAACATTCTGTGAGCAAAAGTAAATAGAGGAACCCTCATTATTTATAGTCACAGCCACCTGGGATTCCTTCAGGGATGATATTAAGGAAAAATACTACCCTTTTGGAAGTTATGACGACTTATATACCAAATGGACCACATTGTGGCAAGAAAGAGACCAAGCAGTGCCAGATTTCACAAATATGTTCCATACCTTGTGCACCAAGCTGGGTATCAAAGATTCAGAGTGAAATATGGTGCTCAAGTATCATGGTGCTGTACATAGATACATCCAAAAAAAAATGTAATTTCTAGACATCTCATCCTTGGGCGCGGCCTACCGATATGCCATCAAAATCGAGCAGAAGCTCAAACAAAAGACACGACAATTTGGGCCTGGGAACCCCTCACAACAAAAGCTAAGAAAGGGCAGCCCCAACCTATAGAACAAAGGACATAGAAAATATGGATAGTATCAGGAAAACCATTCCAAGACACAAGCAAATAAGGACACTATAAAGACAAAGAAAGATACCAGTAAGTGGTGCGACTTCCATAATTGTCCTTGGCATAACACTGTTAATTGTCACTCAAAGCAGTTGTTGGTGGACGAAGTGAAATTATATGAATTAGATGTAGATTCTGACTCTGAGAATGAACCAAAAAGGGGAAGACAGATCATTGACGCAGAACCCAGTGCCACTGTTGCTACCACCAAGCTCCATCCTGGTGAACCAGACAAGCCAGAAGAAGGAGAGTGCCTCTTCCATTCAGAAATGTAGGTAAAAGGCACCCATTTGCACTTCATCGTTGATAGTGGTAGCCAGAAGAACCTCATCTCTGCATAGGTCATCAAGCGATTGGCCCTAACCACAATGCCTCACCCACAACCCTACACCATTAGATGCCTCTGCCAAGGAATCGATCTCCACATCAGCCAACAGTGTCGATTGTCCTATGACATCAAGTCCTTCAAAGTCAAGGTATTGTGTGATGTTGCTCCTCTTGAAGTTTGTGATGTTTTTTTGGGCCAAAATTATTTATGGAAATTTCATGTTGTATGTGAGTCTAGGCCTCATAATGTTATTATTACTTTGAACAGGAAATTGTATAGGATACCTGAGGCAGTCCCACCTAGTGTTATTTTCTTGATGTCTTCTAAGCAATGCAGGAAGGTCATTTCTTAGAAGGGGAAGTTTGTCTTCTTAGTGATTTGCTCTCAGAATAATCAAAAGATCACAACCACATCCAGGGTCTCTATGACCAACCTCTCCACACAACAGAAGCAAGTAGATAAGGTCCTGAAAAAATACTCATATATCTTCTCCTCACCTACCAAGGTACCTTTGCACTACTAGGTCAAGCACCCCATTGATTTGAGCCCCAGTGCACCACTTCCCAATGGGCTAGTCTATCATCTCTCTCTGTTAGAGAATGAAGAGATCAAGTGAAAAATCCAAGAAATGCTCCACAAGGGGAATATCCGTCCCATATCATCACCTTATGGGAGTCCAATCATGCTGGTACAGAAGAAAGATGGAACCTAGTGACTCTGCATTGATTCTCGGGCTATAAATAAAATCACATTCAGAAA
Source organism: Picea glauca (assembly GCA_000966675.3). NCBI lineage: Eukaryota > Viridiplantae > Streptophyta > Pinopsida > Pinales > Pinaceae > Picea > Picea glauca. The sequence continues at coordinate 51,707 of JZKD02S1171860.1, forward strand.
CCGATAACTGATTCCCCAAATTGATGACCTCCTTGATCAGCTCACTGTGGCTAAATACTTCAATAAGATTGATCTAAATTCTGGCTATCACCAGGTCCCGATAGAACAAACAAATGTATGGAAGACCACCTTCAAGTCAAAGGAAGGCCTTTTTGAATGGTTGGTCATACCCTTTGGTTTGAAAAATGCTCCGACCACTTTCATGAGGATGATGGATGATATCCTACGACCATTCACCAGTAATGTTTTAGTGGTGTATCTATATGACATTCTGATTTACAACAAGACTTGGGCCGAATACTTGCAACATATTCAACAGGTTTTGCACACCCTGTGACAGCACAAGCTATACGCCAACTTGGAAAAATGATCCTTTGGCATGGATAGTGTCCATTACCCGGGCTACATGATTGATCAACATGGTGTACATGTGGATCTATCCAAGATCCAAGTCATCCGTGACTGGCCGACCCCAACCACACTCACTGAGATTCAGAGTTTCTTGGGCCTTGCCAATTTCTACTGTATATTTGTGTTGGGATTCTCCCATATTGCATGGGCCCTTAGACAAATCACCAGGGGTGGTGGTAAGGAAAAATTTTCATGGGGCCAGTCCCAACAACAAGTGTTCAATGATTTGAAGCAACTCTTGTGCTCATCCCCAATACTTTCACTACCAGACCTGCAACATCCCTTTGAGATTGAGACAGATGCTTCAGACTATGTTGTGGGCACCATTCTCACTCAGCACGGCCACCCTATGGCCTATCATAGTGAGATACTATCTGATGTTGTTTGTAAGTAACCTACTTATGACAAATAAATGTACTCCATTGTGCACG
>JZKD02S1171860.1:65210-115475 GCA_000966675.3 Picea glauca
GGCCAAGTGACCTAGAAAATGTTTTTAAGGAAGCTACTTGGAGAGTATAAATAAGAGGCAAGGCTCTCATTTAATACACACTTGAGAATATTGAACACCTATAGGTATCTGAGGTAACCAAAGGATATCTAAGCCTAAATTATGAGGAAAGTGAAGAAAAGAAGGCTGAAATGCAAGGAAGGATAAATTCTTTTGATGGTGCTTTCTAAGGTATGTTATTTACAGGACATCTCACCATTTTCTCTATAAATTATTTTCTATAATGATTAAGATCGTAAAATTGCTATTCCATTGAGAAAACATATCCAAGTATCTGTGGTAAAAAAATTATCTTGTGGGTCGTTGTATTTTGGGAGTTACACTACGTGGAAAATAGGGTTTGTGGATAGTCCTGAAACTAGTCAAAAACAGGTGTTTCGGGTAAAAATGTCATAACTTCTTCATAATAGATATAAATTCAGTGAGACTAAATGTGTTGGTTAGGGTACAGTCTATAGTATTATTTTTAATAGTTTCATATCATTTAAACAAATATTCTATGTGGGGCACGCTCTACAAGGTCGCTCTCTAGAATAAGCCAAAATTCAGCAAGGTATGCCATTTTTGCTATAACTCCTTTTCTGAGAGGTTCCAAGTAGTGAAACTTGGAGGAATTGCATAAAACACACTAAAGAAAATTGTATATCATTTTCATATCTTTATACATTACAGGTACAAAGTTACGATTACTTCAAGTTAGGGTTGTTGACTAATCCAAAACTAGGCATGTGAGACTAAAGAAACGTTTGATGAAAATGATAGTATCTTGTTGTTAAAGTTAAGGAAGGTTTGCAAGAATGTGATCATATACACCAGGTATATTAAAGAGCTACAAATAAGATTTGGATGATGAAACTAATGAGGTATTTTGGTTGTGGTACATGTTGAGTACATGGTTGAGACAAGTAGTTGATGAGTTGACACATCATGAGGTGTATAGTTGATGATGTCGGTACATATTGATGAGTCATAGTTCATGAGTATTTGACACATGATTGGTACATACTTGGTACATGGTTGGATGCATTTCTTTATGGTACAAGTTTATTTTAGGTTGTTTGGTACAGGTTGGTGCATGGTTGATGCACTTGTTTATGGTACAAGTTGATTACAAGTTGTTTGGTACAGGTTGATGCATGGTTCAGATTTATTGGTACAGGTTTATAGTGGTATATCTCACATAATTGGGGAGTTAGAGCTTCCTTCAAGTTGTAGCTTGAGAAACTAGGGGGTTGAAGCCTCCTTCCAGTTGCAGCTGGAAAACAAAGGAAGTTGGTGCTTCCAATGAATGTAATTCTTCAAGACATATAAGAAAAAGCATTCTGTGCTTTTCTCCCGCTTTGGGTTTCCACGTAAAACATTGGTTCACTTTGTATGTGTATGATTGTTCATTTGTTCATTGCTCATTATTGGATGATAATTCTACATTGACATAACACTTGGATTATTTGGTTAAAAAGGATTAGATTTCTCTATAACTGATTCACACCCCCTCCCCTCTCAGTAATCCAACAAACCCTTTGTTTCTTCTTCTTTCCTTGAAAGTGAATCTTTTTTTTTTGTAAGTAAAAGTTCATAACCTTATATTAATAACAATTGTATGCTATACAATGACACATGGTAGCCACCTATTCCTCCATAGGAGGGAAACCAGAACAGGTGGCTACAAACTGTCCAGACATTAACATATTCTTCTGCACAAAAATTGCAGTGTATCTAAGAAATCAAAAGGATGGAAACCCAGTTCTGCATTCTTTCACTAAGGCTAGCTGTATACAGAGCCTTCATGACTAAAACTACATAGACATAATAAGAAAAGAAAAAAACTACTAAAGAATCTGTATTGTTGTCATGGTAAAATAGACCACCGAATCTACAATTGAAATAGTCAAAAAACTGAAACTTGGGGGCTTTAATCCATACCTAGGCGTGGTTGTCCATGAATAGTATAGGCCGGGGTGAACCATTGACTATAGGTCATGCATATGGCATGCGTAGGAGAATCCATGAGGGCATCAAACAGGATGTCCATCCGCTGGCTGAGGACTCTTTGTGAATGCACCTAGTCGTCCTGCTTTTGCCTGATCTCAAAGAGGATCTGAAAGTGTTCTTCTACGAGACGATTGGAAAAATGTTGAGGCTAGTCCTCCTCCTCCTTTCCAATCTCGTTGTCCTCCCTGCATTGTTCTCCAGCTGCATTGTTTTTCATCTGCCATCTTGGAGGAATATCCTCCTCCACCTTATATCTTTCATCGTCGTAGTAGGGGTCACCAGATTTGAAGATGAGGGCGGCCAAGAGGTTGGTATCCAGAGTGATATGCTCTCCCAAGGGTGGCACCTTATTTTTCTTCTCTGAGGATGTGAAGCAGAGATGGAGGTGGAGATGGGGGGAAATGAGTAGTGGAGTAGGTCATCTCCAATTTGACCCTACTAGCTCCATGAAACTGGAGGGGATCCGACTGAGTGCTCTGGGAAGAGTGACGAGGACTGGCGAAATGGGAAATAAATGCTCTTTGAGAGGGGGTGAGTCTTTTATCCTGAGAGAGGTTGTTGTTGATGCGAGCACCCCTCTTGGGATTTCCGCGCTCCCGAGGCATGGTGGGGGAGATGAGGAGGTGGAGAAAGGAGGGAGTAAAGGTTGGGGGAAGATGTAGGGAGAAATGGAGGGAAACAGAGGAGTTGAAGTAGATGGTGGAGCGGAGGGAGGTGAAAAGGATGACATTGGTTCGTGGGGAGAGGTTATAGTGAACAATGATGCATTAGTGGTCGTGAGAGCCAAGGATAATTGCAGAGAGAGTGTACCAGGAAGGGAATGGGACTAAATGAGTCTGGATGGCTCTCTTTGCCCCATGAAAGCATGAAAGGACCCTTGAATTCTCCATTGAAGTCAGAAAAGACCTCTGCATCCTTCCAATACACCCTACCTGGCTGGTTCGCTCGCCCAATTTCCTAGTCAGGCGCACTAACATAAATTATCTCATGGTGTGATTCATGAAGGAGTTAATGTGCAGAGGCTGGCGGTCAGGGTTAATGGCTAGCCCCAGAGCCACTAGCAATAAAAAAGTTAGGAACTAGATGTCCTTTTTCATTTGATCGGTGGAGCTCTCCCTTGTTGTAATTGTTTTCCTTTAAGTTGGCCACTTTAAAATTCAATGGGTCTTCCTTATTTCATTAAAAGTACACCAATTCCATGGCCTAAGGCATCAAACTCCACAATAAATATTTTTGTGAAATCAGGTGGGACCAGGACATGAGTTGTAAACATGGCCTCCCTAAGCTTTTCAAAAGTTTTGGTTTCTTCTTGAGCCTAAGTAAATGCTTCCTTATTTAATAATGTTATTAGAGGTGTTTCTATTTGACCATAGTTCCTCAAAAACTTGTGGTAATAGCTTGTCAATACTAAGAATCTTTTAAGTTTATTAAAGGTTTAAGGAACTGGCCATTCCCTCATATCTTTAATTTTGTTAGGTTCCACTTTTACACCTTCATGAAATACAATATGACCCAAATATTCCACTTATTTAACCCCGAAGGCACACTTGGAAGGATTTGCATAAAGTTGTTTTTCTTCCAATAGTTGTAATACTCTATCCACATGTTGTACATGATCTTCCCAAGATTATCTATAGATTAGAATATCGTGAAAAAATACTGACACAAATTTTCTAAGGAAGGGTTTCAAAACAGAATTCATCAAACTTTGAAATGTTGAAGGTGCATTAGTAAGTCCAAATTGGATAACTAAAAACTCATAATTACCTTCATGTGTTATAAAGGTTGTTTTATGAATTTCTTCCTGCCTCATTCTTATTTGATGATATCCTGAATGAAGATCCAACTTAGTAAAGAAAATTGTTCCATTTGGAATATCCATGTTATAGGATCTTCACCATCAATTTTCCTCGTATCAATCCTGGGAATGAAGTAGTTCCTTGGTGTTGAGTTGAACCCCTGATGATGTGTCTTGAAGTGATGATTAATCATGATTTTGGGACTCCATACTCATTTTCTCCACTTTTTTAGAATATTTCTCATATGTGACTGGGGTTCAACAATATCCTTATCCTTATTTTCAATAATCCCATTATCACCTTTAGGTAATTGTTGATCAGTTTTTATGTCATTCATCAACTATGTGATAGGGGTTAATTTTAGAACTTATGTCGTTTCCAAATGAAGACCCCAAATATTTTCAAACTTTGAAAGTACCAATATACCCTTCACCTATTGATCGTGAAGACCCAACAAGTTTTAAATCAACTTCAATATTATAGTTATTCATCATGAAAGGATAAAATAGATGGTTTCCCTTTTTAAACATAGAGAAGAAAACAAGACAATACTAAAAAAGAAGTAAATCTTCTCATGGAATCTAAAACAAAGGTCATATGCCCAAGATATGCTTTCCATTATAGATTTTTCTTTCCATTTTTTTAAAATCTTGATTACGTATTATTTCTATCCTTCTTACTCTACATCATTTCCCTTCCCTTATACTCTCTACACTTCTATACTTAGTCATTCTCACTAATATTCATGCTATCCATACTCCATATTTAACCATTTATCATAATTGTGGATGTGGGACCCCTTCCCTCATCTCAACCTTCCACTCCTAACCCCGCAAGTCTCCATAATTAGCTATCCTACTACTTCCCAAATACTTAGCCATTTTCATATGACTTTTCATATTACTTTACCTTCGCAATGTTGATTATTTGGGTTGGTTTTCATTGATGTCAACCCTTGAAGAAAGTACAGTAGCAAATTTAGGTAGCACAAAGGTTTGGGTAATGGAACCAAGTTTGTTTGATGGATAATGGTATGATTTTTGGTATATTTACAGTTAAGACTATTCTAAATGGATATTACATGTCATGCCATTTACGGTGGTATGTGGAACATCACATAACTCCTCATGGTTAGAGAGTTATGGCCATGTGAAGTTGGAGAAAGGTTTGAGTAATGGACCCAAGTTTGTTTGATGGATAATGGTATGAGTTTTGATATATTTGTAGGAAAGAATATTCTAGATGGATAGTACATATCATGCCATTTCCGATGGTTTGTGGAATGTCACATAACGCATCACGGTTAGAGAGTTATGGCCATGTGAAGTTGGAGAACCCTAATGAGTCATCTAGAAGCCCCAAAAGGTCAAAGTAGTCAAAGTGGTTAAAAAGAAGAAATTATTTAAATAATAAAGTGAAGTGATGAGTGTACGTTTGATAACCCTAAATTGCACCATACATTCATGCCTGGAATCAGGCCATATCATTGCTATTTTTTCCAAGCCATCACTAAGCAGCTCTTCTTGAAAACCATATTTTTGAAGATGTATGCGCCCTGCACCACTACTTCCCATTTGTGTACACTTTCTGAACCACTACAGCTCATGTAGGTACACTAGTTGCACCATTACAACCCTCATATACTCACAAAAGTTGCAAAAAATAAAAAGTTGCAAGGGGATATGATCTTTTGGGTAGTTTCCTAACTAATTGACCACCCATAGCCCATCACCCAACTGAATAACTATATTTTTGGCATATAAAAGAAGGTGTTGGGGTCCCATTCCAAAGCTAAGAATAAGAATAGTGAAACTCAACCCATTTCACTTTCCCCTTGCCCCAAAACTTTGCAGCCACAGTATGAGTTTTGACCCAGAATTCCCTTATTCTTGCCTTTTTCCTCATTCATATGCCTATGCCATTTCCTTAGTGAGAGTTGTGAGAGGAGAAGGAAACGTGGAAGCAGTTGGAGCTTGGTTAAGAGAAGCCCAGACCAAGTTCGAGGAGCAGTTGTCAATCTCATTGTAAGTGACTTTGTGAGATTAATATAAAGAAGTACTTTTTCTATCCTGCCATATGATGTGTTCAATCTTTATGTTTGATTCATATGTTATTATGACGTATAACCCACTAATTCGTATATAAGATGCTTGTTCTTAGTTTCTTGTTTTTATTTTGGTGAATGTAGGTCAGGCTTGGGAGAATATTTGCAGTCGAGGAACAACTGAACACAAAAGGATCGACACTGGACGTGGAGTTCAAGGTAGAGTTACCAGATCCTTTTATCTTTGTGTTTTATGCATGAATGTGGGGTATTGTCGAGGTAGTTGTTAAAAGTAGAAGACTTGAGACAGTTAGCTCTGCCTGCACGTTGAACCGTAGTGTATTCCATAGGGGGGTTTTCCCACTATAGTAGAATTAACAACCATATTAGGGAAGCCTCTAGGGTTGTTAGGGGATAGTGTTTGGGTTTCTTTAATTGGTTTGATTACTGTTTCTTGAGATTTTTGTAAGTTTCTGTGTCTTTAAGGGATTCTGGTTTGCCATACCAGTATTCCCTGCCTTGTCAACTTTGACTATTAGTTTTCTTTTTGACAAGTTACAGAGGTGTATTCGGCCTGCAGTGGGTCTGAACGCGTACATACGTGCCCTACCATTGGACAGCCCGCGTACATACACAGGCTACTGAAGTGTCAGTTGTGTGCCTATGTTAGGAAAATATTTTTTCAAAAAGAGGCAGTCATCCTCTTATCTGATTGAAGCCATACTTCTCAGGGGTTTTCTTGATCTAGTCTTGGGCTCTGTTGTTACAGTCTTTAGCCTAGGTTTGATGTCAGTTAGCTTTTTCTTTATCAAGATTTCTTGTGTTTTCTTGGTTAGGGTTTGAGACGGGTTTGTGAGTCTTTTTTTATTATCTTGTTTGGTATTGTCAGTGACTCTCTGTGAGCTGTAGAAGAGAAGAAGTCATTTTTTGGTCTCATCTTGTCTTCGCGTTTTCCCTTTTACTTGCTTTGGAAGAAAAGAAAAGGAAGTCATTTCTAGTTTCGTATTTTGAAGCATTAAAATAAAAAAAAGATTTCATTTTTTGTTTGTTTGGTTAAGTAGTTAGGTTGATTATATTACTTGTCAGGAAAAAGAGTGCTTTCTTAAGTTTTTTATCTGAATACCTAGAACACTAAGTAGCTTGTAGTCGAGTGAAATCTTGTTTTGGGTGTTTCTTTTAAAAATATCTTAGAAAAAAAAAGTAGTTTGAAAAGTTGGTTAAAGAGTTTAAATTTGCAAATCTTTATTTGTCAAAAAGTAGTAGTTTTTTTCTTTCAGTTTCATTTAATGCTCCTCTTTCGTCTCTTAAAAATACACCATTGGTTTCACTACCGCCTCCTTGACTTGAAATAGCCACTTAAAATTAACGATAAATTAAAATTTATTAGACTTTTTGTTTGTAGGGTCCATCAACTAGTCTAGGCTAGAGCCATGATTTAGATTGGAGAGGAAACTCTTCAAGGCTATAAAACAAACATAGGAGTCTATGTTAGGGAGTGTCCAAAATTACATTAAACATGGAAGTTATCTGGGACCCCCCTCTAACACAATGACTAAACATGAGGTAGTGTGCAGAAAGGTAGCAGAGATAACCCCTCCAAAGTCAGACCAAGCGTAGTGGGGAACACATATAGAGGGCTTATCTTGGGATTTTGTTGATCACATTTTCCATAGAGCTTCATGGGTCTCAAATCCATTTGAATTCCTTAGTCTTCTTTCGAAACACTTGTTTTCAATACCCTTCATAGGTTTCGGGCTTGATACCCTTCTCATTATGGTCCACTTGTCTGTCGACTGTACCCGCCTGGTGATTGTTTGCGCATTGGCAACCTAGTTGCCTTTTATTTTAGTGACTTACACAGGTGACTACGGGGGTATACCGTGATACCTAGAGTAGAAATCGGGCCACGCTCTGCAAAGTATACCCAAAGGGTTCTTATATATTCGAGTTGCACTTGCACCAGTAAGTTTCTCTAGTGTTGGCTAGTGTAACTGTTCTTCCAACTAGTTAGTGGTTTGATTGGTTTATCTCATAGGAACTATTCTACTGTGTGTTGGTTTTAAACGTTAGTAAAATCCCTAGTGTGTCATTGATTTTCTCACACAGTTGAAGATCAATAGCTCCCTTGGTCACGAAGGGTTTTGGGCCTGCCGCTAGTTGAAGTGGAGCCACCACCACCACCACTAAGGTGAAGACTTGAACAGAAAGGGTCATTTGAGGTGACCAAGCAGCAAGAAACTATACCCAATCCATCCTCAAGAGGAGAAAATTTGAATCTGGAGGAGCCTACCGTTTCTAACCTCGAAGCGGAAGCTCTCAAGCCATATAACTCCCCAATCACTGACTTGTCAGCACTCGTCTTGATACAAGTTGTCCCTCCAAGGGTAACTCATCAGGAGCGTCAAATGGCCTTGCAAGCAAGGATGGAAGAAAACATTGTTACTTCATCTGGGATTCCTCATACTCCCTCAACGATTATCACCATAGGGGGCGTTCCACCTCCTAACTCACCCTCGCAAGTCCAGACAACTATGGTCTCGACCACCTCTACCTCTGGAAGTGGTCTAATTCTGTCTATGGAGGTGATCACCACTTCGTTCACCCAGAGTGTGACGGGCCCTCCATTTTCATACGAGATGCTCAGCTTTAACACAAATTCAGTCCTATCCTACTCCACCCTACAGACCATGGGTCTGGGGGTAGGGAGCTCAAAGGCTCCTCTGTAAGGGTCTATGGGGGGCACCTCAACCCCTTATAATGCTTTCCCTTATGGCAGGGATCATATACCTTCTTCATCTCCTTCGCTCGATGGCGCTTCTCAGCAACCCGTTTGGCCGACCATGAACTACAACCTATCAGGAGCAGGTAGTCATGGACCTTTTTCCAACACCACGTCGATGGGTTCTTTGTCATTCTCTTTGTTTGATGTGTTTGGTAACAATGCATTCTCATCAACTTTCATCTCGATCGGGGGAAGCCCTGGTTTTGGACAACAAAATCCGATGCAGGGTACTATTCTTGCACAGGGGAAAATAACTCACAAGGACCTTGGAATCCGTGGCAAGGATCAGTCCGCTCGTCAGGTATGTCGACTGGGGGAAACCCTTTTCCCAGTCAATGGAACCCCGGGAAAGGCTCTGTACCTCTGCCCGTCATATCAGCAGGGGGAAACCCCTTCCAGAATATTTGGAACACCATGTCAAGAGGAATCCCTTCACAGCCCTCAACATCCAATTACGAGAGTCAACCGATGACATCTCAACAAGCACAATATCCATACACCGGCCATGACCATGGTATTTACCAGAACCCTAGTCAGGAGTCTAATGTTTCCTGGCAACCTAGTGCCATCCAAAATCCAGGCTCCTTTTTCCATGTACATAGTCAACAACCCAAAATACCATTTCTGGCAACATTACATCTGTCAAACTTGAATAGGTTATTAAATGACCCAATCTGTCACAATCTGCATTGGCCTCCCATCCCGACAAAGTTTCCCTCAAACATTCTGAAGTTTGAGGGTAATCCTAACGAATATCCAGGTGATCATGTGACTACCTTTCACCTATGGTGCTCATCCAACTCATTGAAAGATGACTCCATCCAGTTGTGTTTGTTTCAACACACTCTTATTAGGAGTGCTACAAAATGGTACATCGAGTGCGACTGCTCAAGATACTCTACTTTTGGCAAATTGGCAATGTTTTTTTTGAACCATTTTCATTACTTGTGAGATACGTTGTTGGCACCAAATTGCTAGCCAACTTTAAGCAAACAAAAGCTGACCATATCTCAAATCACATCTGAGAATGGTGGTGTCGGAAGAGTTTGATAAAGGTACCAATCCCATTGGCTTTCCTGCTCGAGTGGTTCATTAAGTCTTTGGTCAATCAGTTATCAAAGGACGTCGTGACATCAGGAGTATTTTTCGAGGAAGAAGCGATAATGAGATCTCAACAACTAGAACTGGTATACTCTTCATCTGGTTTACTTTATGAAGTTTTCCCAGACGCACCGCGGTCTGTCCTTGACAAGACCAGATAGAATTCTGGACCACATGCCGATGGTATTGTTGATTCAACACAAACGAAGCCCGATGATCATTTGTCAAATCAATTGCAACAATTGTCGATACAACAGACAGCGACCAACCAAACCCCTAGTTCGGATTCTCCCCCTACTCAAACATTGGGTGTACACAGTGTGAAATCGACAAATCCGAAAGCCAACCAGCAGGCTGAGGGAAAGAAGAAACAATGAAAGAAGGGTAAGGGGGATAAGAAACCCACCAAAAATGCTAGCAGGGGCAATGCAGAGAGAAGAAAGTCGAAGCATTCATGTAACCTTTGCACGGAAGACCACCCGAATCACCTGTGCCCTCGACTCGTGGAGGCCCAAACGTTATTGGCGCAGCAGCAGCCTGTAGTCTTAATGAATCCATTTCCTCATGGGAAAAATTTAACTCAAGCCTCTGCAAATGCAGATGGGGGCAGTCAGGGACTCCCTTCGTCATCTAATAATCCCTCGACCTCGAATGTTTATATGTTTAAAGGTGATGCTCATATAGCAACTAGGAAACACAACTACGGAATGCCAAAAACTTTTGAGAAGGGTAAAGAAGTTGAAAACCCATTTGTTCCTCTTCATATCGAGAAGATGTTGGGAGAAACAATGAAATGCATCCCAAAAGGGGCATTCAAGAAAGCTTCCCACAATCCAAATGCAAGGGACACCCATAATTACTCTGTGGTGGAGGATTTGTCACAAACCCCTTGCGCAATGTCCGCTTTGGAATTCCTCCAGAGATGTCCATCTCAAAGAAAGGCTTTGTTAGTTGCCTTAGGATCTGTTGAGACTTGTAATTTGGGAACGATCATGCTTGACGTGATGGACTTGAAGCCTCAACTCCCATTCCACGTCACGTTTCAGATAGTAGTGGCTTACACCACAAAATATTTTACACGAAATAGTTTTCACACGATGGTTGATGAGGGATCCTCGACATGAGTGATGTCGTTGGCATGTTGGAAGGCCATTTGCCAACCCGTTTCATCTTCGTCACCTACTCTTCTTACCACTTTCGATGGTCGTTTCTTTCAGACCACATGGAATCATTCCTTCTTTCACCGTGCAGTTACGAGGAAAGACTGTGTGTGTCAAAGTTGAAGTGGTCAATGCGCCTCTCGACTACAATATCTTGTTAGGCAGGATTTGGACCTATGTTATGCATGTAATGGTCACTACAGTGTTTTGAGTCTTGTTTTTTTCACATGAGTGTCAGATCGTGTCCATTGATCAGTTGTCTTTCTCCCATTCTAACCCTTCATCGGGGGCATCCACGGTCCCAATGATTGATAATACACAATATGGAGTCGTCAATGTAGGGGTTGGTGTGTGCCCACCTTTGATGGGTACTTTCGATTACCCGCCTCCGTCCGACGATGTCAAGTACATTTTGGCTGTCCCCGACCAGCTCAAGGTTGAAATATTTAGAGTGTCAACATTTTGTACGACTTACTTTAAGAATCCATGGACTCTTCCTTTCCCATCGGCCATGATGGAAGGGATAGGGCACCATGGCATGTCCATTCCCTTGTCCGTGATAGAAGTTGCATACTCTATAGTCCAGTAAGTTCCTGTCGACCCCGATCTGGCTTCCGCACAGGAGTTAGATCCATTTCTTGAGCCTATTTGTGCTCAAGGTTCCCCCACCACTACCGATTCCTTAGACTTGATATTGCCCTCTGACAAGGTGATTATAGAGGCATTTACTGGTCCAGACAGACCCTGGGATGATTTACATCACAGATCTTATTTTCTCCTGGAGTTAGGAAGAATATAGGCAGGAGAATTTGTGTTGACTATGACTGGATATAGGTCTTGTCCTATTAATCCTCTAGCTATACACATAGTTTATGTCGAGGGTAATATGGAAACCATCACTAAAATGATACCTCTCGATATCTCCAGAACCCCTGGTGTTGTGGAGAATGTCTTCGTTGGAGCGGATTGCTCCCCCGAGGAGATTCAAACCTATACGAATTTATTTAAATAATTCCATGACGTTTTTGCCTGGTCTTGCGAGGAAATTCTAGGCATAGATCCAAGAATTGTTGAACATGAAATAATGACTTATCCTAATGCCAAGCCAGTCTGGCAGAAGCTTCGTCCAGTTAATCCTCGGAAATCAGCAGTTATTAAGGATGAAGTAGAGAAACTACTCAAAGTTGGTTTCATCTACCCCATCCAGTTGACTCAATGGGTGTCAAATTCCATTCCAGTCAACAAAAAATAGGGAACGATTCATGTATGTACGGACTTCCATGATTTTAACAAGGCTTGTCCAAAGGATAACTTCCCCACCCCATTCATTAACCAGATCGTCGATGAATGTGCAGGCTGTGAAGTATTTTCTTTCATGGATGGTTTTTTGGGATACAATCAGATACAGATCAAGCCCGAAGACCAACATAAAACAACTTTTATCTGTCCATGGGGTACATTTGCTTATCAGAAGATGAATTTTGGCCTGAAGAATGCTAGAGCCACTTTTCAGTGGGCCATGTCTTTTTATTTCCACAATATAAAACATATAGTCAAGGCTTATCTCGATAATTTAGCATCATGATCTCGTAAGAGAGATGATCATCCCACACACCTTCGACTTATCTTTGAGCGATGTCACTACTATCGGATTCACTTGAATCCTAACAAATGCAGTTTCCGCGTGACATCAGGTCGTCTTTTAGGTTTAATAGTTTCGAAAATAGGGATCATGGTCAATCCTCTAAAGGTTGAGGCAATAGTTCAATTGCCTCCCCAGTGCACAGTCCCTCAACTTCAAAGTTTACAGGGAAAAGCCAATTTTCTTTGGCGTTTTATCGCAAAATATGTCGAGATAACTAAAGGGTTTATGCTTTTATTGAAGAAGGATGTCCCTTTTCATTGGGAAAAATCTTCTTAGTGCTCTTTCAAAGTGTTGAAATGCACCATCATGTCTTCCCCTCTACTTCGGCCACCCAATTATAATAAAAATTTCTTATTGTATTTGGTTGCGTAAAAGTCGACCATCGGTATGGTTTTGATTCAAGAGGATGATATGCTTGAAGAATATGTCATTTATTACCTGGGCCGAGGCCTGGTTGGACGAGAACTCAAATACTCCCATGTTGAAAAGCTTGTGTTGGCAGCAGTACATGTTGTCCAATGGTTCCGTCATTATATCTTGTTTCGCAAGACTTCCGTCATTTTCGTTGTGAATATGTTCCAATACGTGTTGACACGATGTTTAATCAGTGGAAAGATCAGAAAATAGATTGTTATCCTCTAGGAATTTGACTTGGATTTTGTTTATGCGAAATCTAAAAAGTCGTTGGTCTTTGTGGAACTTATCTCAGAACTTTCGGTCGAGTCAGATGATGTTACACCCGTAGAATCACCGATTAAAGGAGATCTTTTTTTGATTTCATCTTCGGATCCCTGGTATGGAGGTATACCAGAATATCTATAGACTTTGAAGTGCCCCACCTCTACTTATCGCGATGAGCGTTGACGTATACACCATCAGGAAAAAAACTATCTTATTCTCGAGGACACTTTGTATCGTCAAGGTATAGATTGCATTCTTCATCGATGTCTCACTCATGAAGAAGTGGAACTCGTGCTTAACGAATGCCACACTGGAGCATGTGGTGGTCATTTGTCTGGGTTTGCAACAACCCAAAATATTCTACGAGCCAGTTACTTTTGGCGGACGTTGATCAAATATTGCATTTAATCGGTCAAGAAGTGCCACCCGTGTCAGATCATCTCTCGGAAGATGAGGGCACACCCCGCTCCTATGTTTCTCGTCATTACAGTTGGCCCCTTCACCAAGTGGGGGATTGATTACACTACATTACATCCCCCTTCAGCTAGGGAACACCGTTATATCATCGTAGTAGTAGAATACTTCACAAAGTGGGTTGAATCTATGCCAACGTTCAAGGATGATGGAGAAACAACAAATCTCTTTCTATTTAACCAGATAATAGCAATGTTTGGCATCCAGAAGGATATTGTCACTAACCATGGCAGTCACTTTAAGAATAAAATGATGTCCGAGTTAACATCAAATCTTGGGTTGAGGCAAGAACACTCATCACCTTACTACCCACAAGCGAATGGTCAAGTGGAAGTTGTGAATAAGTCTCTCAAGACCATTCTAAAACGAATGATCAATTTGGCCAAGTCTAATTAGCATTTGATGTTGTACTCAACATTTTGGGCCTACCGAACGTCTATGAAGACTACCACCAGTTCATCACCTTTTCAACTTGTTTACGGGTTGGAAGCAGTCTTTCCTATATAATTCTAGATCCCATCCCTTATGTTGGTAGTACAGTTATTGTCAGACACTTCACCGCTTGAGGAACGCTTATTATATCTCGAGCAACTTGATGAGTAATGTTGTGATGCATCCTTGGCTAACGAGGCTCACAAGAAAAAATTCAAGTGTCAGTATTGCTATTCCATTGAGAAAACATATCCAAGTATCTATGGTAAAAAATTCATCTTGTGGGTCGATGTATTTTGGGAGTTACACTTCGTGGAAAATAGGGTTTGTTGCTAGTCCTGAAACTAGTCAAAAACAGGTGTTTCGGGTAAAAATATCATAACCTCTTCATAACAGATCCAAATTCAGTGACACTAAATGTGTTGGTTAGGGTACATTCTTTAGTATGTTTTTTAATAGTTTCATATCATTTCAACAAATATTTCGTGTAGGGCACGCTCTACAAGGTCTCTCTCTTGAATAAGCTAGAATTCAACAAGGTATTCCATTTTTGCTATAACTCCTTTTCTGAGAGGTTCCAAGTAGTGAAACTTGGAGGAATTGCATAAAACACATTGAAGAACATTGTGTATCAATTTCATATCTTTATACATTATAGGTACAAAGTTATGATTACTTCAAGTTAGGGTTGTTGACTAATCCAAAGCTAGGCATGTGAGACTAAAGAAAAGTTTGATGAAAATGCTAGTCTCTTTTTGTTAAAGTTAAGGAAGGTTTGAAAGAATGTGATCATATACACCAGGTCTATTACAAAGCTACAAATCATATTTGGATGATGAAATTGATGAGGTATTTTGGTTGTGGTACATGTTGAGTACATGGTTGAGACAAGTAGTTGATGAGTTGGCACATACATGAGTTGTATAGTTGATGATGTTGGTACATATTGATGAGTCATAGTTGATGAGTAGTTGACACATGATTGGTACATACTTGGTACATGGTTGGATGCACTTTTTTATGGTACAGGTTAATTGTAGTTTGTTTGGTACAGGTTGGTGCATGGTTTATGCAATTGTTTATGGTACAGGTTGATTACAGGTTGTTTGGTACCGGTTGATGCATGGTTCAGATTTATTGGTACAGGTTTACAGTGGTATATCTCACAGTGATAGTGTAACAGTGGTTCCATCATTCTACTTCTACTTCAGGGAAGTTGGACGGGGCAAGGACAGGTGGTTGTAGCCACCTTTTGGTATCCCCGGAGAACATAGGACGTTGTAGCCTCCTTCTGGTTGTAGCTAGATAATTGGGGAGTTGGAGCTTCCCTCAGGTTGTAGCCTAAGAAAATGGGGTGTTGGAGCCTCCTTCCAGATGCATCTGGAAAACAAAGGAAGTTGGTGCTTCCAATGACTGTAATTCTTCAAGACATATAAGAAAAAGCATTATGTGGTTTTCTCCCACTTTAGGTTTCCATGTAAAACATTGGTGTACTATGTATGTGTATGATTGTTCATTTGTTCATTGCTCATTATTGGATGATAATTATACATTGACATAACACTTGGAGTATTTGTTTAAAAAATATTAGATTTCTCTATAACTGATTCACCCCCCCCCCCCTATCAATAATCCAACAAACCATTTGTTTCTTCTTCTTTCCTTGAAAGTGAATCTCTTTTTTTTGTAATTAAAAGTTCAGAACCTTATATTAATAACAAATGTATGCTATACAATGACACATGGTATCCACCTATTCCACCATAKGAGGGAAACTAGAACGGGTGGCTACAAACTGTCCAGACATTAACATATTCTTCTGCACAAAAATTACAGTGTATCTGAGAAATCAAAAGGATGCAAACCCAGTTATGAATTCTTCTGCTAAGGCTAGCTGTATACAGAGCCTCCATGACTAAAACTACACAAACATAATAATAAAAGACTAAAACTGCTAAAGAATCTATCTTGTTGTCATGGTAAAATAGACCACCTAATATGCAACTGAAATAGTCAAAAAATAGAAACATGGGGGCTTCAATCCATAGTTGGGCTTGGTTGTCCATGAATAGTATAGGCTGGGGTGAACCGTTGACTACAATTCGGGCATCTGGCGCACATAGGAGAATCCTTGAAGGCATCAAAAAGGATGTCCATCTGCTAGCTGAGGACTCTTTGTGAATGCACCTGGTCGTCCTTCTTTTCCCTAATCAAGAAGAGGATTTGAAGGTTCTCTTCTACGAGATGATTGGAGAAATGTTGAGGCTGGTCCTCCTCTTCCTTTCCAGTCTCATTGTCGTCCCTGCATTTTTCTCTAGCTGCATTGTTCTCCAATTGCCATCTTGGAGGAATCTCCTCCTCCACATTGCATCTGTCATCGTCTTAGTAGGGGTCACCGAGTTTGATGATGAGGGGGGACAAGAGTTTGGTATCTAAAGTGAGACGCTCACCCAAGGGTGGAACCTCCTCTTTTTTTGTTCTTAGGATGTGAAGCAGAGATGGAGGTGGAGATGGGGGAAAATGAGCAGTGGAGTAGGTCATCTCCATATTGACCATGTTGGCTCCATGAAACTAGAGGGGAGTTGACTGAGCTCTCTGGGAGGAGTGACAAGGACTAGAGAAATGGTAAATATGTTCTCTTTGAGAGGGGGTGAGTCTGTTAGCTCGAGAGAGAGGGTGTTGTTGATGAGAGCACCCCTCTTGGGCTTTCTGCACTCCTGTGGCATGGTGGGGGAGATGAGGAGGTGGAGAAAGGAGGGAGTAAAGGTTGGGGGAATATGCAGGGAGAAATGGAGGGAAATGGAGGAAATGAAGCAGATGGTGGAGTGAAGGGAGGCAAAAAGGATACCACTGTTTTGCGAGGAGAGGTTAGCGCGAACAATGATGCAGGAGTGGTCGCGAGAGATGAGGAGCATTGCAAAGAGAGTGTACTAGGGAGGGAATGGAATGAAATGAGTCTGTATGGATCTCTTTAACCCATGAAAGCCTAAAAGGACCCCTGAATTTTCCATTGAAGTCAGAAAATACCTCAGCATCCTCCCGGTACACCCTGCCTAGCTGGTTCGATCACCCAATTTCCCAGCCAGGCGCACTAATATAACTTATCTCATGGTGTGATTCATGGAGGAGTTAATGTGTAGGGGCTAGAGGTAGGGGTTAATAACTCCCTTAGCTGCCCAGTGCCATCTATCCTTTGCCTTTCTCCAGGTGGCACCCCATCCGGGTTCCTTGAAAGTGAATCTACTACAATATTATGTTTTCAATTTTTGTAGATAATTTCAAAATCATAACCTAGCATCTTTGTAACCCTTTTTGTTTCTCTTTTGAAGATAATCATTGCTCCAAGAAGAAATTCAAACTATCATGATTTGATTTTACTTTGAAATGTCTTCCTATTAGGTAAGGGCATTGTTTCTTAACTCCATGTAGTATAACCAACATTTATTTTTCATAAATGGGTTTGAGAGGAGATGAATGGAGTTCAAGATAAAATCTAGGTTGGGTTGCTTGCAGGGGATTTTCCCAGGAGGAATATTTAGGCTAGGGAGAGGATAAAGGGAGCTTGGGAAAGAGCATAAGCTATCTGATCTTCATTCTACATACGAGGCTAGTGTAACCAATTATTTGTTTCTTCCCTCCTCTCTCCCTATCCACTAGGTCTTAAAAACCCTCACCTACAAGAAAGCACCTACCATACCATAATTATGTCTATAGGTTAGGTGGATAGTAAGGGTAAATGGCTAGCCCCAGATCCGCTAGCAACAAAAAAGTTAGGAACTAGATGCCCTTTTTTCATTTGACCAGTGGAGCCCTCCCTTGTTGTAATTGTTTTCCTTTAAGTTGGCCACTTTAAAATTCAATGGGTCTTCCTTATTTCATTAAAAGTACACCAATTCCATGGACTAAGGCATCAAACTCCACAATAAATATTTTTGTGAAATAAGGTGTGACCAAGACATGATTTGTAAACATGGCCTCCCTAAGCTTTTCAAAAAATTTGGTTTCTTCTTGAGCCTAAGAAAATGCTTCCTTATTTAATAATGTTATTAGAGGTGTTTCTATTTGACCATAGTTCCTGAAACACTTGTGGTAATAGCTTGTCAATCCTAAGAATCCTTTAAGTTTCTTAAAGGTTTCAGGAACTGGCCATTCCCTCATATCTTTAATTTTGTTAGGTTCCACTTTTACACCTTCATGAAATACAATATGACCCAAATATTCCACTTATTTAACATTAAAGGAACACTTGGAAGGCTTTGCATAAAGTTGTTTTTCTTCCAATAGTTGTAATACTCTATCCACATGTTTTACATGATCTTCCCAAGATTATCTGTAGATTAGTATATCGTGCAAAAATACTGACACAAGTTTTCTAAGGAAGGGTTTGAAAACAAAATTCATCAAGCGTTGAAATGTTGAAGGTGCATTAGTAAGTCCAAATTGGATAACCAAAAACTCATAATGACCTTCATGTGTTATAAAGGTTGTTTTGGTAATTTCTTCCTGCCTCGTTCTTATTTGAGGATATCCCGAATGAAGATCCAACTTAGTAAAGAAAATTGCTCCATTTGGAATATCCATGTTATAGGATCTTCACCATCAATTTTCCTCATATCAATATTGGGAATGAAGTAGTTCCTTGGTGTTGAGTTGAACCCCTGATGATGTGTCTTGGAGTGATGAGTAATCATGATTTTGGGACTCCATACTCATTTTCTCCACTTTTTTTAGAATATTTCCCATATGTGACTGGGGTTCAACAATATCCTTATCCTTATTTTCAATATTCCCAGTATCACCTTTAGGTAACTGTTCATCCGTTTTTATGTCATTCATCAACTATGTGATTGGGGTTCATTTTAGAACTGATGTCTTTTCCAAATGAAGACCACAAATATTTTCAAACTTTGAAAGTACCAATATACCCTTCACCTATTGATCATGAAGACCCAACAAGTTTTAAATCAACTTCAATATTATAGTTCTTCATCATGAAAGGATAAAATAGATGGTTTCTCTTTTGAAACATAGAGAAGAAAAGAAGACAATACTAAAAAATAAGTAAATCTTCTCATGGAATCTAAAACAAAGGTCATATGCCCAAGATATGCCTTCCATTATGGATTTTTCTTTCCATTTTTTTAAAAATCTTGATTACGTATTATTTCTATCCTTATTACTATACGTCATTTCCCTTGCCTTATACTCTCTTCACTTCTATACTTAGTCATTCTCACTAATATTCATGCTATCCATACTCCATATTTATCCATTTATCATAATTGTGGATGTGGGACCCCTTCCCTCATCTCAACCTTCCACTCCTAACCCCACAAGTCTCCATAATTAGCTATCCTACTACTTCCCAAATACTTAGCCATTTTCATATCACTTTTCATATTACTTTACCTTTGCAATGTTGATTATTTGGGTTGGTTGTCATTGATGTCAACCCTTGAAGAAAGTCCAGTAGCAAATTTCGGTAGCACAAAGGTTTGGGTAATGGACCCAAGTTTGTTTGATGGATAATGGTATGAGTTTTGATATATTTGTAGTTAAGACTATTCTAGATGGATATTACATGTCATGCCATTTACGGTGGTATGTGGAATGTCACATAACTCCTCATGGTTAGAGAGTTATGGCCATGTGAAGTTGGAGAAAGGTTTGGGTAATGGACCCAAGTTTGTTTGATGGATAATGGTATGTGTTTTGACATATTTGCAGGAAATAATATTCTATATGGATAGTACATATCATGCCATTTCTAGTGGTATGTGGAACGTCACATAACGCATCACAGTTAGAGAGTTATGGCCGTGTGAAGTTGGAGAACCCTAATGAGTCATCTAGAAGCCCCAAAAGGTCAAAGTAGTCAAAGTGGTTAAAAAGAAGAAATTATTTAAATAATAAAGTGAAGTGATGAGTGTACTTTTTATAACCTTTAATTTCACCATACATGCATACCTGGAATCATGCCATATCACTTGTTATTTTTTCCAAGCCATCACTGAGCAGCTCTTCTTAAAAACCATATTTTTGAAGATGTACGCGCACTGCACCACTACTGCCCATGTGTGTACACTTTTTGCACCACT
Source organism: Picea glauca (assembly GCA_000966675.3). Taxonomy (NCBI): domain Eukaryota; kingdom Viridiplantae; phylum Streptophyta; class Pinopsida; order Pinales; family Pinaceae; genus Picea; species Picea glauca. Next base: position 85,458 of record JZKD02S1171860.1, read on the forward strand.
AAATCTCACGTACGTATGCTAGATACACCATTAAAACCCATGTATACCCACAAAAGTTGCAAAAAATAAAAAGTTGCAAGCGGATACGAGCTTTTGGGTAGTTTCCTAACTAATTGACCGCCCATAGCTCGTCACCCAACCGAATAACTATATTTTTGGCATATAAAAGAAGATGTTGAGGTCCCATTCCAAAGCTAAGAAGAAGAACATTGAAAGTCAGCCCATTTCACTTTCCCCCCTTGGCCCAAAAATTTGCAACCACATTGTGAGTTTTGAGCCAAAATTCCCTTGTTCTTTCCTTTTTCCTCATTCATATGCCTATTCCATTTCCCTAGAAAGAGTTGTGAGACGAGAAGGATACATGGAAGAAGTTGGAGCTTGGTGAAGAGTAGTCCGGACCAGGTTCGAGCAGTAGTCACCGATCTCATTGTAACTGACTTTGTGAGATTAATATAAAGAAGTACTTTTTTCGTCCCACCATATGATGTGTTCAATATTTATGTTTTATTCATATGTTATTATGACCTCTAACCCACTAATATATATATATATATAAGATGCTTGTTCTTAGTTTCTTGTTTGTCTTTTGGTGAATGTAGGTCGGCCTTGGGAGGATATTTGCAATCGAGGAACAACTGAACGCAAAAGGATCGACACCAAACGTGGAGTTCAAGGTACAGTTACCGGATACTTTTATCTTTGTGTTTTATGCATGAATGTGGGGTATTGTTGGGGTAGTTGTTAAAATTAGGAGAATTTAGATGGTTAGCTCTGCCTGCACGTTGAACCCTAGTGTAGTCCATAGGGGGGGTTTCCCACTATAGCAAAATTGGTGACCGTACTAGGGAAGCCTCTAGGGTTGTTAGGGGATAGTTTTTGGGTGTCTTTAACTGATTTGATTACTGTTTCTTGAGTTTTCTATAAGTTTTTGTTTCTTTAAGGGATTTTGGTTTTCCATACCAGTATTCCCTAGCTTGTCAACGTTGACTGTTAGTTTTCTTTTTGAGAAGTTACAGAGGTGTACGTGGCCTGCAGTGGGTCTGCACGCGTACATACATTCACTACCTTTGGACAACCCACGTACATATGCAGGCTGCTGAAGTGTCAGTTGTGTGCCTGTGTCATGAAAAAAAAAATTCAAGAAGAGGCATTCATCCTCTTATCTGATTGAATCCATACCTCACAGGGGTTTTCTTGATCTATTCCTAGGCTCTGTTGTTACAGTCTTTAGCCTAGGTTTGACATTAGTTAGCTTTTTCTTTATCAAGATTTCTTGTGTTTTCTTGGTTAGGGTTTCAGACGGGTTTGTGAGTCTTTTTTTAATATCTTGTTTGGTATTGTCGGTGACTCTCTACGAGCTGCAGAAGACCAAAAGTCAGTTTTTGGTCTCATCTTATCTTTGCTTTTTCCCTTTTACTTTCTTTGGAAGAAAATAAAAGGAAGTCATTTCTAGTTTCTTATTTTGAAGAATTAAAATAAAAAAAGATTTCATTTTTTTTTGTTTGGTTAAGTAGTTAGGTTGATTATATTACTTGTCAGGAAAGAGAGTTCTTTCTTAAGTTATTTATCTAAATACTTAGAACACTAAGTAATTCGTAGTCGAGCGAAATATTGTTTTGGGTGTTTCTTTTAAAAATATCTTAGAAAAAAAAGTAGTTTTTTGCTTTCAGTTTCATTTAATGCTCTTCTCTTTCATCTCTTAAAAATACATCACTTGTTTCACTACCACCTCCTTGACTTAAAACAGCCACTTAAAATTAACGATAAATTAAAATTTATTAGACTTTTTGTTTGTAGGGTCCATCAACTAGTCTAGGCTAGAGCCATGATTTAGGTTGGAGAGGAAACTCTTCAAGGCTATAAAACAAACATAGGAGTCTGTGATAGGGAGTGTCAAAAAGTCCAGTAAATGTGGAAGTTATCCGGGACTCCCCTCTAACATAGGGGCTAAACACGAGGTCATGTGCGGAAAGGTAGCGGAGATAACCCGTCCAAAGTCGAACCAAGCATAGTGGGGAACGCATATAGAGGGATTATCTTGGGATTTCGTTGATATCATTTTCCACAGAGCTTAGTGGGCCTCGAATCCATTTGAGGTCCTCATTCATCTTTCGAAACACTTTTTTTTTATACCCTTGATAGGTTTCAGGATTGATACCCTACTCATTGCGATCCACCCGACTGTCGACTGTACCTGCCTGGTGATTGTTTTCACACTGGAAACCTAGTTACCTTTTATTTTAGTGACTTACACAGGTGACTACAGGGGTATACCACAGTGCCTAGAGTAGACATCGGGCCATTCTTTGCAAAGTATATCCAGAGGGTGCTTCTGTATTTGAGTTGCACTTGCATCGGTAAGTTTCTCTAGTGTTGGTTGGTGTAACTGTTATTCCAACTAGTTAGTGTTTTGATTGCTTTATCTCATAGGAACATTTCTAGTGTGTGTTGGTTTTCAACATTAGTAAAATCCCTAGTATTTCATTTATTTTCTCACACAGTTTAATATCAAGAGCTCCCCCAGTCGCGAAGGGTTTTGGGCCTGCCGCCAATTGAAGTGGAGCCACCACCGCCACCACTAAGTCAAATACTTGAACAACAAGGGTCATTTGAGGTGACAGGGAAGCAGGAAACTATACCCGAGCCATCCCCAAGAGGAAAAAATTTGAATCCAGAGTGGAAGCTCTTGAACCGTATAACTCCCCGATCACTGACTTTTCGGTGCTTTTCTTGATACAAGTTGTCCTCCAATGCTAACTCATCAGGAGTGTCAAATATCCTTGTAAGCAGCAATGGAATAAAATGCTGCTACTTCATCTGGGAGTCCTCATACTCCCTCAACCGTTGTCACCATAGGGGGCGTTCTGCCTCCCAACACACCCTCACAGGTCTATACCACTATGGTCTCGATTGCCTCTACCTCGGACGGTGGTCTGATTCCGTCTATGGTGGAGATCACCACTCTGTTCACCCAGAGTGTGATAGGTCCTCTGTTTTCATATATAACACCCAGATTTAACATGAATTTGGTCCTATCCTAATCCACCCTATAGACCATGGGTCTAGGGTTAGGAATCTCAAACGCTCCTCTGCAAGCTTCCATGGGGGGCACCTCAACCCCTTATAATTCTTTCCCTTACGGCAGGGGTCATATACCTTCATCGTCTCCTTCACTCGGTGGCGCTTCTCAGTAACCCGTTTGGCTGACCATGAACTACAACCTGTCAGGAGCAGGTAGTCAAGGACCTTATTTCAACACCACATGTGTGGGTTCTTTTTCATTCTCTTTGTTTGACGTGTTTGGTAACAACGCATTCTCGTCAGCTATCGTCTCAGTCGGGGGAAACCCTGGTTTTGGACAACAAAATCCGATGCAGGGTACTATTCCTGCACAGGGGACAAATACCTCACAAGGACCTTGGAATCCTAGGCAGGGATTAGTCCCCTCGTCAAGGATGTTGATCAGGGGAAACCCCTTTCATGGTCAATGGAACCTTGGGAAAGGCTTTGTACCTATGCTCATCAGATCAGCAGGGGGAAAACCCTTCAAGAATATTTGGAACACCACGTCGGGAGCAATCCCTTCATAGTCGTCAATGTCCAATTACGAGATTCATTCAATGACATATCAACAAGTGCATTATCCATACACTGGCCATGGCCATGGTATTTACTAGAACCCTAGTCAGCAGTCTAACATTTCCTGGCAACCTGGTGCTAGCCAAAACCCAGGCTCGTTTTTCAATGTACATAGTCAACAACCCAAACTACCATTTCTAGCAACATTACATATCCCAAACTTGACAAGGTTATTAAACGACCCAATCTGTCATGATCCACGTTGGCCTCCCATGTCGACAAAGTCTCCCTCAGACATTTTGAAGTTCGAGGATAATTCTAACGAAGATCCAGGCGATCATGTGACTACCTTTCACCTATGGTGCTCGTCCAACTCATTGAAAGACGACTCTGTCTAGTTGCGTTTGTTTCAACACACTCTTATCGGGAGTGTTGCAAAATGGTACATCGAGCGCAACCTCTCAAGATACTCTACCTTTGGTGAATTGGCAATGGTTTTTCTAAACCATTTTCAATTACCTGTGAGATACGATGTCGGCACCGAATTGCTGGCCAACTTTGAGAAAACAAAAGCTGACCATATCTCAAATCACATGTAAGAATGGCGGCGTAGGAAGAGTTTGATAAAGGTACCAATCCCACCAACTTTCCTACTTGAGTGGTTCATTAAGTCTTTGGTCGCTCAGTTATCCAAGGACATCGTGACATCAGGAGTCTTTTCCGAGGAAGAAGCAATAATGAGAGCTCAACATCTAGAACTGGTATACTCTCAGTCTAGTTTACTTTATGAATTTTTTCCAGACGCACCGCAGTCTATCCTTAACAAGACCAGACAGAAGTCTGGACCACATGTTGATAGTATTGTTGGTTCAGCACAAATGAAGCCTGTTGATCAGTTGTCAAATCAATTGAAGCAATTGTCAATACAGCTAACAACGACCAACCAAACCACTAGTTCGACTACTCCCCCTACTCAAACATTGGATGTACACAATGTGCAATCGACAAATCCGAAAGCCAACCAGTAGGTTGAAGGGAAAGAAGAAACAGTGAAAGAAGGGTAAGGGGGATAAGAAACACACCAACAATATTGGCGAGGGAAAAACATAGAGAAGAAAGTCGAAGTATTCATGTAACCTTTGCATGAAAGACCACTCGACTCACCTCTGCCCTCGACTCGCAGAGGCCCAAACTTTATTGGCGCAGCAGCAGCCTGTAGTGTTAATGAACCCATTTCCTCATGGGAAAAATTTAACTCAAGCCTATGCAAACATGGATGGGGGAATTCAGGGACCCCCTTCATCATTTAATAATGTCTATACCTCAAATGTTTATATGTTGAAAGGTGATTCTCATATAGCAACTAGGACACACAACTACAGAATGCAAAACACTTCTGAGAAGGGTAAAAAAGCCGAAAACCGATTTGTTCCTCTCTAGATCGAGAAGAGGTTGGGAAAAACAATGACACACATCCTGAAAGGGGTGTTCAAGAAATCTTCCCACAATCCAAACGTAAGGGCCACCCATAATTACTCTGTGGTGGAGGATTTGTCACAAACCCCTTGCGCAATGTTCTCTTTGGAATTCCTCCAAAGTTGACCCTCTCAAATAAAGGCTCTGTTAGTTTCCTTAGGATCTATTACGAATTGTAATCCAGGAACGATCATGATTGATATGACTAACTTGAAGCCTTGTCTCTCATACCACGCCACGTTTCAAATAGTAGTGGATTACACCACGAAATCTTTTACACGGAATATTTTTCACACAGTGCTTGATGAGGGCTCCTCAACATGCGTTTTGTCATTGGTGTGTTGGAAGGCCATTCGCCAACCCGTTTCATCTTCACCACATACTCTTCTTACCACTTCCGATGGGCATTCATTCAAACCACACAAAATCATTCCTTCTTTTGCCGTGCAGTTAGGGCGAAAGACTATGTGTGTCAAAGTTGAAGTGGTCGATGCACCTCTCGACTACAATATCTTGTTAGGAAGGAGTTGGACCTATGCTATGCATGTAGTGGTCACTATAGTGTTATGAGTCTTGTTGTTTCCACACGAGGGTCGGATCATGTCCGTTGATCAGTTGGATTTCTCCCATCCTGACCCTTCATCGGGGGCATCCACGGTCCCGATGATTGATAATCCACAATTCGGCATCATCAATGTAGGGGTTGGTTTGTGCCCACCTTTGATGGGTACTTTCGATTACCCACATCTATCCAACGATGTCAAGTACATTTGGGCTGTCCTCAACCAGCCCAAGGCTGAAATATTTCAAGTGTCGACATTCTGCACGACTTACTTTAATGATCCATGGACTCTTCATTCCCCATCAGCCACGATGTAAGGGACAGGGAACCATGGCATGTCCATGCCCTTGTCCATGAAAGAAGTTGCATACTATATAGTCCAACGAGATTTCGTCAAGCCCGATCTGACTCACGCACAAGAGTTAGATCCAATTCTTGAGCCTATTTGGGCTCAAGGTTCCCCTGCCACTATCGATTCCTTAGACTTGGTATTGCCCTCTGAAAAGGTGATTATAGAGGCATTTACTGATCCAGACAGACCCTAGGATGATCTTCATCACAGATCTTATTTTCTCTCAGAGTTAGGAAGAATATAGGTAGGAGAATTTGTGTTGGCTATGATTGGAGATAGGTCTTGTCCTATTATTCCTCTGGATATGCATGTAGTTTACGTCGAGGGTAATATGGAAACCATCACTAAAACGATACCTATCTATATCTCCAGAACCCCTGGCATTGTGGATAATTTCTTTGTTGGAGTGGATTTCTCCCCCAAGGAGATTCAAACCTATACGGATTTATTTAAAGAATTCTGTGATGTTTTTGCCTGGTCTTATGAGGAAATTCCAGGGATAGATCTAAGAATCGTCGAACATGAAATAATGACTTATCCTGACGCCAAGCCGGTCTAGTAGAAGCTTCATCCAGTTAATCCTCGGAAAGAAGCAATTATTAAGGTTGAAGTTGAGAAACTACTCGAAGTTGGTTTCATCTGCCCCGTCCAGTTGACTCAATGGGTGTCAAATCCCATTCCAGTCAACAAAAAATAGGGTACGATTCCCATATGTATGGACTTCTATGATTTGAACAAGGCCTGTCCAAAGGATAACTTCCCCACCCCATTCATTGACCAGATCTTCGATGAATGTGTAGGCTATGAGGTATTTTCTTTGATGGATGGTTTTTTGGGATACAATTAGATACATATCAAGCCCAAAGACAAGCATAAAACAACTTTTATCTGTCCATGGGGTACATTTTCTTATCGAAAGATGCATTTTGGCCTGAAGAATGCTAGAGCCACATTTCAGAGGGCCATGTCTTTTTCTTTCCACGATCTCAAACATATAATCGAGGCTTATCTCGATGATTTATCATCACGATCTCGTAAGAGAGCTAATCATCCCACACACCTCCGACTTATCTTTGAGCGATGTCACTACTATCGGATTTGCTTGAATCCTAACAAATTTCATTTCTGCATGACGTTAGGTCATCTTTTAGGTTTTATAGTTTTGACAACAGGGATCATGGTCGATCCTCTAAATGTTGAGGCGATAGTTCAATTGTCACCCCAGTGCACAGTCCCTCAGCTTCAAAGTTTATAGGAAAAAGCCAATTTTCTTCAGCGTTTTACCGCAAAATATGTCGAGATCACTAAAGGGTTTATGCGTTTACTGAAGAACGACGTCCCTTCTCATTGGGATGAATCTTATTAGCACTCTTTCAAAGCGTTGAAATGTGCCCTCACATATTCCCCTCTACTATGGCCACCCAATTATAATAAATATTTCTTATTGTATTTGGTCAGTAGTACATGTTGTCAAACGGTTCCATCATTATATCTTGTTTCGCAAGAGTACTGTCATTTCCATTGTGAATCCGTTCCAATACGTGTTGACACGACATGTAATCGGTGGAAAGATAAGTGAATGGATTGTTATCCTCTAGGAATTTGACTTGGATTTTGTTTCTGCGAAATCTAAAAAGTCGTTGGTCTTTGTGGAACTTGTCTCGGAACTTTCAGTCGAGTCTGGTGATGTTACGCCCGAAGAATCACCGATTAAAGGAGATCTTTTTTTAATTTCATCTTCGGATCCCTTGTATGGAGATATACTAGTCTATCTCTAGACTTTGAAATTCCCCACTTCTTCTTCTCACGATGAGCGTTGACGTATACACCATCAGGCAAAAAAATATCTTATTCTCGATGACACTTTGTATCGTCGAGGTATAGATTTCATTCTTTGTCGGTGTCTCACTCATGAAGAACCGGAACTCGTGCTTAACGAATGCCACACTAATGCATGTGGTGGTCATTTGTATGGGTTGGAAACATCCCAAAATATTCTACGAGTCGGCTACTTTTGGCTGATGTTGATCAAAAATTATGTTGAATCGGTCAAGAAGTGCCACCCGTGTCAGATCTTCTTCCGGAAGATGAGGGCACACCCCGCTCCTATGTTTCCCATCATTACAGTTGGCCCATTCACGAAGTGGGAGATTGATTACAATACATGCCATCCCCCTTCATCTAGGGGACATGATTATATCATCATAGCAGTAGACTACTTCACAAAGTGGGTCGAAGCTATGCCAACGTTCAAGGATGATGGAGAAACAACAACTCTCTTTTTGTTTAACCAGATAATAGAAAGGTTCGACATCCTGAAGGAGATTGTCACTAACCATGGCAGTCACTTTCAGAACAAAATGATGTCCGAGTTAACATCAAATATTGGGTTGAGGCAAGAACACTCATCACCTTACTACCCATAAGCGAATGGTTAGGTGGAAGCTATGAATAAGTCTCTCAAGACCATTCTACAACGAATGATAAATTCAGCCAAGTCTAATTGGCATTTGATGTTGTACTCAGCATTTTGGGCCTATCGAACTTATGTGAAGACTACCACCATTTTCTCACCTTTTCAACTCGTTTACGGGTTGGAAGCAGTCTTTCCTATAGAATGCCAAATCCCATATCTTAAGTTGGCAGTACAGTTATTGTCAGACACTTCATCGCTTGAGGAACGCTTATTATATCTCGAGCAGCTCGATGAGTAACGTTGTGATGCAACCTTGGCTAACGAGGCTCGCAAGAAAAAAGTCAAGTGTCAGTATGATCGATACGTTCGTCCTCAGATTTTCTTCAAAGGCGACCTTGTCCTGGTCTATGACCAAGATAAGGATCCCCTGGGGGCAGGCAAGTTCAAACCCATGTGGTTCAGACCTTTCATTGTGAAGGAAGTATTAAAAAAGGGCACTTATCATCTAGTTCACTTCAAAGGGAAATTTTTGCAGAGCCCGGAAATAGGCTCTACCTCAAGAATTATTACTCGTAAGTGGGTCTCCTTGGGTGACTTCTTATACATATGTATAGTTATTATATAGTTAGTTTGAATCTTTTTGTTTTATGGATGTGTCATTTTTGATGTCATGTTTTTCACTGTGGCAGATGTCAAGTGAATCAAAGGTGTTTGTTGGGTTCACAGATGGCATTGGCTGACACACTCGGAGGCTTGTTTCTGCATCTTGGGTGATAGTCACACCTCAAGGCCAATTGCTATCTTTTGGAGGTATCTGTTTAGGTGATGCCACAAACAATGTCGTTGAGTACAGCGCAGTAATAGATTTTCTTCATGATGCTTTGTCGCATGGTATCTCTCATCTTTGGGTCAACTTAGATGCACAGTTGGTTGTGTCCCAGTTAAATGGGGTTTATCGCGTTTATGATCCTACCCTACACCAACGATTCCTTAGTGTGCATCTCTTAGAATGAAGCTTTGATTACATTACGTATATCCATGTTCCTAGGAGATTGAATCAAATCATAGATACTCTAGCTAATCATGTATTAGATTGGCATATTGCACACATGTAAGAAAAAGAACATACATAAACATGTAAATACATTTGTAAATAAATGTAACCCATAAGACATAAAAGATGTAAATATGCATATATATATCGAAAGTTTCAGAGTGCATAGGTGGGCACAAGCACCTCAAAAATACATATCCAGTACACATCACGAGGCTTATACCCTCAAAAATATACAAAAATTTCCCTCTGCATGTAAGTGGTCCATCCTAAACTAAGGTTAGGGCATGTTGGCCCTACCATAGTGAACCATGGAATTTTCCAAATGGTGAAAGAGTTGGACCCAGGTCCGTGGCACCCCAACTACGTGAGGTTGCATCGATGGTGGTAGATCCTTGATCTTTTCCATAGGTACTATGTGAGTGAGCTCAGTGAGGTTCCACTCCACTCGTCTCAATACTCTCTCAGCCTCTCCGGCTGGAGGTCCCCCTGCTGCTACGGCTGCTGGTCTAGGGACTGCAGCTGGTGTTGCCTCTCGTCAAAGATGTCACCTGGTCCTCGTGAAGTTTGTTGGATGGGCTAGTCCCACATCTGTACATAAAAGATACATAGTTGTCACATACTCTGGTACACATAAAAATGATATATATATATATATAAAAGAAAATAAAAAATTAGATAACTTTGAAAGTAAAAACGTACCCATCTCTCCTCGCTTAGCTTCGGGAGGTAAGGGCATATCAGGCTCCCTAGAGAAGTTGATCCTGGCATAGGGGTAGTCCTCTATATCTAGAATCTCCCGAGACCACCAGCCGAAGAATGTGTCGTCAAAGGCCTCTATAGTCCTTTTGCCCCCCTACTGTGGCAGCAATGCCACCCATATACTCACTGCTGGGGTGGAGGCCACATGCCCCCACATGGTCTCTTGAGGACTAAGGCTAGGTACCCTCTCGAAAAAGAACGAGCATAAAATATCCCTGAATACAATTTTTTTTTTCTCCCTCCCGCGACACTCGGTTAGCTGTCTTTTCATGTAGTCTAGCATGGTCGTACTCCAATCAAAGATTTGTGCATTTAAGAACTGCACTGCATAATTCATGTGCACCCAAGAGGCCCGATGTAAAGCAGCGGATCCAGTGATCCATCCAATGAGTAAAACTATCGCTTTCAGTGATAGGTTGGAAATCTTGTGCATCAGCACCTGATAACCTACCTTCTCAGTGCCCACCTCATAATGCAGTCTGATCAACTCGAAAATGTTATGAGGCCCGGGGGAAAAAGTACGCAAGTTGATTGGCTCTCCTCTCCTCAAAAGGCCAGTCATAAAGTAGATGTCTTCAGTCAATGGAGTTAACGTCTAACCCTCCAGCATAAACGCCTCAATGTCAGGGTGCCAGTAATCCACCAAGGTATTTAGCAGCCTGGGTTGTGCCCACATGAATGGACACCGAAAGAACTTCCACAAACCACATTGTCTCAATGTGGCCATAGCTGCAGGGTCCTCATCGACCAGTATATCAACATCTTCATGCTCCCTCTCTCTCCAATGGACATACATCCTACAAAATGACAAGTTCAAAGGAGAGTTAAACTCTTGTATTTTCAAAATTTTCCAGGTGTTTGAGGGTATATGCAGGTTGTATTGAGCATAGTTGTGTATGCACATGGGCATATTGTTTTCTACCCATGGGCATACGCGTGTTTTCCTTGGTCAGCCCGCGTACACGCAAGCCCGCCCCTTTTTAAGAGTCTGTGCCCCACAAAAAACTAAAATAAATGAAGGGAAGTATTAAATTGCAAGAGGGGTTGATTTGTACTTACTTGGTCCAAGCAAAAGTTCATTTCATCCACTGAAGCTCCCAGAATCAAATCTTTTAGCAAAGGGGTGTTTTTGGCTTTTTGGTCAATTCTCAACTTGCAATGGTGATAATGAACTGCTAAGCTTCTATTTATAGACTTTTTTGGCCCTTTTTGTCATTTGTTTTTGAACCCTTTTGTCATTTTTTCTGGCTTGAAAATCGTTTAGCATGGTTCTTGAGTTTCTTATTGGGTGTTACAACATACTCCACTTTTGGTTTGGGAAACGTTTTTGAGTGATGGGTCACTTTCGAAGGTCCTTTGGTAAAGGTCGTTTTTCCAAATTTTTGCATTTAAGTTAGGATTCCACCTCCACTTTTTGCATCTCGTTGTATTTTCCACTTTTCCATAGGATCGATCCCATCGAATTGTGACACAGAACCATCATTGTTGCTTAAGAAGTGTTGTAATTTGATGGTAGATCTTACCCCTTCATGGATGCCCTAGGTAGATCCTGGTTGCATTTTGGTGTCCATGCTGTCTTTAATGACTTTAGGTTTGGGATTCCTTCTTAGTCTTGTCCTGATTATGAGTTTGAGCCTCATTTGCATGATTCATCATCACTCTTGACCTCACCCTCGGGACTCCCAAATAAAAATGAGTCTTCTTTAATCCCTTTTCATATAAACATGAAAATATTGTCGAGCGATCTTGTTTCCCTTCACGCTCACCAAACTAAAACTTGAAGGCATGTCTGTCTGACAGTAGTTTACCCCTTTTTCGGTCTAGAAGGTCAACTGTATGAACAAAGGTATACTCTAGGAACTTCGGTTCCCTAGAAGAGTATTCTCAGGTATAAGTTTAACCTTTTTTCGGGCCTAAGGGACTAAATTTACGAAAAAGGAACCCCCACGAAGTCCATAGTTAAGCTCTTTTTAGACTCCCTAAAATTGAAAAGATCGTCGAGTGACCTTGTTCCTTCACACTCGTTAAAATAGTCCAGAAGAACATTCCCTACAGAGTCCATAGTTAATCTCTTTTCAGACTCCTTAAAAGTGAAAAGATCATCGAGTGACCTTGTTCTTTCACACTCGTTAACTGGTCTAGCAAAACATCTACTGGAATGAGTTTACCCCTTTTTCCGGCATGTAGATTAAGGAGGAAAAAGGTATAGCTCGGGAGATTCATCTCGCCAGGACAGTTCTCTTCAACAAATTTTACTTTTTCGGGCTAAGGAGACTAAATCTAGAAAAAGGTAGCAAGTCCATAGTTAAGCTCTTTTCAGACTCCTTAAAATTGAAAATATTTCTGAGTGATCTTGTCTTTGTCACACTCCTTAAAATGGTTTTGAATAGACGTCTTTTTGGTGCTAGTTTACCCATTTTTCGAATCGACTAGACTACCTTCGAAAAAGGTACCCTAGTGGAGTCTTCTTTTGAGATTTTTCAGACTCTCGAAAAATGAAAAACCATTGAGCTTACCTTCGAAAAAGGTACCCTAGTGGAGTCTTCATTCATGGGTTTTGGCCTAATGTCGGCTCCATGTTTTCAACTAAACCTTTGAAGCATGCCTTATATGCAAGCCTTGTAGAACTTTGCCTCTATGTCTTGACACCTTGACCCATGGAGGAATTTTCTCGAGTGTCCATTTCCTGCACATGTCTCCTTGGTCTGAACATCAGTGTGTTCCTTGCACTGGGAACTAGTATGTTTTTGAAACTCATTCCTCCTTTGTAACGTAGCATTCTTTTATTCTTTTTCAAGATTTCCAAAATTATTGAAAAAGACAAAAAAATCAAATATACCCCAAAAAGAGGATGGGAAAAGTATTTTCTTTCTATGGTAGCACAATGAGTCGCCCTTGGAAAAAGCACATCCTTCTGTTTGTTCTTCAATCTCTGGGATTTAATATGACCTTAGGAAGTTGTTCTCATTACATAGAGTTGTCTCCTTCTCCATTTGGTTATTCTTCCAAACATATGGAGAGTTTGTGTTGCCTCCTGCATCATGAACTTATGTCAATGTCATGCTACATGAGTCTGATCATCTGTCATGCTATTGTCCAAGGGAAGTTCTTACTAAGCCTGAGTCAACCCTTTTGCAGTTTGTATCTTTTCCTCATGCTCGGCCATCCCGAAAGTCCAATCAAGTTCTTGTTCAAAATCACTGAAGTTCTTTGCCTGATCACTGAGATCCTCTTGTTTGTTCCCCGACGAGCCACCGAAGACCTCTAGGTAGTGAATTTGTACACTCACATTACACTCCTACTTGATTTATGAAGATCTTTAAGTTGTTGCTCAAGTTCTGAAGGCCTCATCTCCAGCCATCATGCGTCATTGGCTTCTTGAAGATGGATACTATGTATGTATATATTTGATTTTGAGATTTAGATCTGTTGTGTATTGCTCACAGTTACACTTTATATAGTTATATGAAATGGATTTTTAGTGTGTTTAATTGCAAGCCATGATTTATTTCATCTCGATCATGGGTATGCCCGCCTCGGTGAAACAATTTTTATTTTACACATGGCACCTCCTGAACTCTGGTCCTGGGATCACTCGCTTCGTACTTTGGTAAATATTTGTAATGTATTTCAGCCATCAGATGCTCTTCTGAACTCACACATTAGGGGGAATCTATTATAACCCTAAATTGCACCATACAAGCATACCTGGCATCAGGCCATATCACTTGCTATTTTTTCCAAGCCATCTCTGAGCAGTTCTTCTTAAAAACAATATTTTTGAAGATGTACTCACCCTGCACCACTACTGCCTATGTGTGTATGCTTTATGCACCACTATAGCTCACGTACATACACTAGTTGCACCATTACAGCCCGCATATATCCACAAAAGTTGCAAAAAATAAAAATTTGCAAGGGGATACGAGCTTTTGGGTAGTTTCCTAACTAATTGACTGCCCATAGCCTGTCACCCAACCGAGTAACTATATTTTTGGCATATAAAAGAAGGTGTTGGGGTCCCATTCCAAATCTAAGCAGAAGAAAAGTGAAACTCTACCCATTTCACTTTCTCCCACTTGCCCCAAGAATTTGCAACTACATTGTGAGTTTTGAGCCAGAATTCCCTTATTCTTGCCTTTTTCCTCATTCATATTCCTATGCCATTTCCCTAGAGAGAGTTGTCAGAGGAGAAGGATGCGTGGAAGTAGTTGGAGCTTGGGGAAGAGGATCCCGAACCAGCTTCAAGGAGTATTCATCGATCTCTTTGTAAGTGACTTTGTGATATTAATATAAAGAAGTACTTTTTCCATCCTGCCATATGATGTGTTCAATATTTATGTTTGATTCATATGTTATTATGACGTCTAACCCACTAATTCATATATAAGATTCTTGTTTGTAGTTTCTTGTTTGTCTTTTGGTGAATGCAGGTTGGCCTTGGGAGGAGATTTGCAGTCGAGGAACAACTGAATGCAAAAGGATCGACACCGGATCCTTTTATCTTTGTGTTTTATGCATGAATGTGGAGTATTGTCGGGGTAGTTGGTAAAAGTAGGATACTTTAGACGGTTAACTCTGCCTGCACGTTCAACCCTAGTGTAGTCCATAGGGGGTTTTCCCACTATAGCAATACTATAATTCAAAGTGAATACAAAAGAAATTATTTAAATAATAAAGTTAATGGATAAATTACTAAGTGTACAAGTGGTTAGAAGTGAGTTGTCCCTAAAATAAGGAAAGTGGTTTAAGATGGTTAGAAGGTAACCCCTTGAGGTAAAGTGAAGTGATGAGTGTACTATAAGTCAAAGTGGATACAAAATAAATTATTTAAATAATAAAGTTAATGGAGAAATTGCTAAGTGGACAAGTTGTTAGAAGTGGGTTAGCCCTAAAATAAGGAAAGTGGTTTAAGATGGTTAGAAGGTAACCCCTTGAGGAAGCTACATAAAAGTATATAAGAGGAAAGGGTCTCTCATTTAATCACACTTGAGAATATTGAATATCTAGAAGTGACTGAGGTAACCAAAGGATATCTAAGCCAAATTTCAGATTGAAGGTGAAGTAAAGAAGGCCGAAATTCAAGGGAGTATAAATTCTTTTGATGATGCTTTCTAAGGTATGTTATTTACAGGTCATCTCACCATTTTTGTAATAACTTTTTTTCTAGAATGACTCAGACTGTGAAATTGAGAGACCATTGCAGAAACATATCCAAGTATCTGTGATACAAATTTTAGCTTGTGGGTCGTTGTATTTTTGGAAATACACGTCGTGGAAAATAGGGTTTGTGGCTAGTCCTAAAACTAGTCTAAAACAGGTGTTTCAGGTAAAAACGTCATAACTTCTTCATAACATATCCAAATTAAGTAAGATCAAATGTATTGATTATATTGCAGTCTTTAGTATTTTGTACACAATTTTCAGATCCATACAAAAAATATATTGTGTGGGGCATGCTCTACAAGTTCGCTCTCTAGAATAAGCTAGAATTCAACAAGGTATGTCATTTTTTCTATAACTACTTTTCTGAGAGGTTCCAAGTAGTGAAATATGGAGGAATTGCATAAAAGACATTGAATAAAAGTTTGTACCATTTTCAAATCTTTATTCATTACAGCTACATAGTTATGATTATTGCAAGTTAGGGTTTTTGACTAATCCAAAATTAGTCATGGAAGACTAAAGTAAAGTTTGATGAAAATGCTAGTCTCTTGTTGTTAAAGTTAAGGAAGGTTTGTAGGTATGTGATCATATACACCAAGTCTATTACAGATTTACAAATCAGATTTGGATGATGAAATTGATGAGGGATTTTGGTTGAGGTATGTTACATATAGAGGTTGTATAACAGTGAGGTTGTGGCACATGGTTTGTTGTAATGATTTATGGTATTTGGCTATGGATAGTGTGATGTATTTCTAGAGAAATTTTGATGGTTATATTGGTATATGTATTTGGTATATGGTTGAGGTACATGTTGGGTACATGGTTGAGACAAGTAATTGATGAGTTGGCACATACATTAGGTGTATATTTGATTATGTTGGTACATCTTGATGAGTCATAGTTTATGTGTATTTGATGCATGATTGGTACATATTTGGTGCAGTGTCGATGCACTCGTTGATGGTACAGGTTGAGGTACAGGTTGGTGCATGGTTGATGTACTTGTTTATGGTACAGGATGATTACAGGTTAAGGTACAGGTTAGTGCATCGTTGATGCATGTGTTTATGGTACAGGCTGATTACAGGTTTTTTGGTACAAATTGGTGCATGGTTGATGCACTTGTTTATGGTACAAGTTGATTACAGGTTGATTGGTACAGGTTTACAACAGTATATCTCACAATGAAGTGTGAAAGTGATTCCATCATTATACTTTTATTTCAGGGTGGTTGGACAGGGTAAGGATAGGTGGTTGTAGCCACCTTTCGATTGTAGCCGAAGAACATAGGGGGTTGTAGCCTCCTTCTGGTTGTAGCTAGAGAATTGGGGAGTTGGATATTCCCTCAGGTTGTAGCCTGAGAAACTACGTAGTAGGAGCCTCCTTCCAGTTGTAGCTAGAAAACAAAGGAAGTTGGTGCTTCCAATGAATGTAATTCTTAAATACATATATGAAAAAGCATTTCGTGGTTTTCTCTCGCTTTGGTTTTCCACGTAAAAAAATTGGTGTACTGTGTATGTGTATGATTGCTCATTTGTTCATTGTTTATTTACTCTGCAAACTATTGGATGATGATTATACATTGATATAACACTTGCATTTTTTGATTAAAAAGGATTGTATTGCTCTATTACTAATTCACCCCCCCCCTCTTAGTAATCCAACACGCAACCCCGCAACCCACATTTACACAATCTCCCAACACTTAGTCATTTTCACTAAGTCTTCTTACTGATTTTTACCAACACACATTACTCTAGCTCCACATTTCCCTATTTTTATGTGAACCTACCCTCGAGTGACACATGGATGGTATTAGTTGGACATAGATGACTCAGCAGTGACTTAACATGATGATTGGGTGTTGACATGGTAATCAAAAGCTATATTATGCACAAGATACACAAGGTTCCATAGTTCTTTCTCCTTCATAAAAAAATAACATGGGATGTCATTTTATTTTTAAAAATATATGAGAGATATTCCCCAATGCATGCAGGATAATGGGGTGACTTTCAAATTAAAGGCTTAGAATTCACGAGGACAGATCAACGATCGTTGAATGTCTATCTTCTGGAAGCCATAGTGTTTGATATCAATGACCAAATTGAGAAAACAAGAGCTCTTTGGAAATCTAAATATGAGAAGAACACTTTGGAATTAGTTTCCATGGATGAAATCATGAGTATCATGCCCTAAAAACTAAATTACAATTAGAACTATTTTGTAGCTTAGAAGTGAAATATTTTGGAAATTGTTTATTAAAAATAAATTTCTAAACTTGATGGAATGGATATCTAAGGGGAAAATAAAACCTTAACTAAAAACAAAGTTTCAAGAATATAAAGAGAATATTATAAAAGGCATGAAAGGAATTAAAAAAAAAAAAAGAGTTGTATCGCACAATCTATACTTGCCTAAAGACTAAAGGCAAGTAGTCCTATATTGACGTAACACAGAGGTAGTCCTATCACTGTCACCCCAATAGGATACCTCTTTCTATTTAGGAGGAGAAGAAACTCACTCCAAGGGAGATGTCCCAAGACCTAGTTGGTTGATGAAGGGTAAAAAGACCAAGTAAAACCCGCCCCTCTCTCTAGGTCACTCAAGGAAAGAAATCACTTGGTAAAGTTAAAAGTGGAAAAAGGAAAAAGAAATGAATGGTACCTGCCCTTTACAAATGAAACAAAAAATGTTAGTAGTAAGTAATGATATCAATGTTTCAAATCAGTGACTTCAAGACATAAATATGCTACTAAAACAATAAAAGATGAAATGTATAACAACAACAAATATGTCCATAAATTGCAAGCTATGATGACAAAAAATGATATAAAGACTTTGCAATTTTGATAGTACTTTGTCACTCACAACTTCAATATTTAAAATAATTCAATAAGTGACTTGAATAGGCTGTCAAAACACTTGTAACAGAAGAAAAATAAATAATGATGATAGCAACAAAACCACTTCAAAAAGTACTTAAATTAGGCAATTAAACAAACACTTTAGCATATAATGATAGCAGTTTGCCTAGTACAAGTGTTGGGTGGTTTTATGGATAGTTTAAGGGATGTTAAGGGGATGCAATAATGGTTGTAATAGTGATTAAAACAGCAGCAACATCCTTAACCAACTTCAGAATTTTTCACCTAGAACAATAACAAAAGGAAGACTAGAGCCTTGGGATGATAATACCTAGGCTAGTGCAAATTTATGGGTTAGTTCTAGAGGTTAGTATGCTGATTAGGGATGCTAAATAAAGGTTGTAGCAGCAATTATAGCATAAAAAGTATGGATGTTAGCTTTAGTGTGAATTTCAAGAAGATAGTTTGAAATTTTGTTTGATCTCATTCATCCAAAAGAGTATATAAATCAATGCCTTTTAGGGGCTTATGGAGTCAATAATAGTAACAATATCACTTGGGAAATAAAATAATGATAATGCTTATCTAAGGGAAGAGGTAGATGCAAGAGGTATTGGCACTTCAAGGCCTAAATCATCTAAATCTTTTAAGGTAGGTTTTGCTAGAGAGTAGGCACTTCTAGGCCTTAGCGTACCTTCCTTCCTTAGATTTTTTGAAAGACAATTTAATTGGTGATTTAGAATGAAATTACTAGAGAGATAGAACTTTAGGTCTCTAGTAATTACTCCCACAAAATGTATAATTGGCAATATCAAACTAGTAGAAGAGTTACAGGGAGAAAGAAGCATTTGTTGTTTCTCCCCTAGGGTTTAAACAAGCAATTTCATAATCTTAGACATGAAACAAGTAAATTTTACCACAAACATCCATCGCATGAATAAAAATGCAGTTTTTCCACTTACTTCACCAAGAATAATCAATTCAAACCCTAGTTGAAGACCATTCCACCATGAAAAATGCCAAAATACACCACCATAAAGCTCTTCCAAGAGATGCACACTAGTTATTTCAGTCAATGACCCTTAACGAGGGAGAAAAATTCAGACCACCACTTGTGTGTGATGAGTTATCATGAAAATGAATGTCACTTTGTGTTTATTTATACAACAATTTGACCTTTAATTAATTTTAGGTAAAAAATCAGAGCTCACCATGAACATTCACTACAAAAATCCAATTTTACAAAAATGCAATAATAAAACCCCAGTAGGGTGACGTCATGCCCTTTCTAGGGTGGCGTTGAGCTCTCATGGTGGATGTCCTACCTCAAATGATGGAATGTTTCCCCTCCTAGGGATTAATCTCACCACCTACTGCCAGAACGTTGTGTAAATTTCCTTCTTTCACTTGAGCATCACTACATGAAACCCCAACCCCTCCAATATGACGTGATGGCTAGGTGGATGATCTGTAGGACTCCCAAGGCCATCAACCAAGTGAATGAAGGTAGGGATCATTCGTCTAAGGCCTACCAGATTGCCTCCAAAGGAAACAACTTCCTTCTTCATGGTACTATCCTTCAATCTCTTCTTACCCTCTAGATTGGGTTTCAACATCTATCTATGGGCTTTGAGCTCTCATGAAGGTTTGAGCTAATAATTCCCTCATGTGTACCTGTCCACTGGGAAAGGTCTTACTGGAACAACAAGTACACCCTCCATGGGTTCATAATTCACAAGGATAATAGCATTTAAATCACATCCAATAATTGAATTACCCAAACATGTGCATCAAACCCCCCTTAACCCCAAACAAATGCTCAAAGACGTTATGAAATTTGAAAATTTAGGTTTGGAGAGGGTCTCAGGGTATCCTATTGGGATAACCTCTCTTAATTTTGGGTTGTTTCCCAAGTGGATTCTAGTCCAAGTCATGTACGAGTATGAGGTGGCATGTGGTAAATATTTGGGCATGGGGCGCACGTGATAATAGGGAAATGTAGATTCTTATCTATGGGTTCCTTTGTGGAGGGTGAGTTGCACCTTGTCATGGATGCAATTTTTTCCTATCCCATTAATTTCATTTTATTCTTAGCTTTATTTCTTTTGATATTTTTCTCGTGTGATTCAAGGGAATAGTTGAGGGCCATTGTCTTGGCTTGATGACCCGAGGTGACAGCGTTATCCACAAACATTTCATGGAAATGATAAGGTTGGCTCGCAATGAGACCCCCTTTCTCTTGGCTATGCCACCAAGAGCCAATGCCCTGGTTTGGTGACCATATAGGTGGTAATGTCATACCACTACATGCCCATGGTCATAATAGGTCATCTCGTGATGAGGCCTCCTATCCATCAACTAGTATCTTGAGTGTTTATATTATCTTGTGGGTCCCCTTTTATTACTGAGAATCTTTTCACTTCTTTCTCAGGGATCCCTGGGTGAATCATCTTGAAGATTTCAAAATTGGATTTTAACTCTTTCCACCTACTTTTACCCTTTCGGCCTTTAGCCCCTTCTTCCCACAAGGTAAGGTACAACCCTTCCTAGTGTAGCCAATCCCAATGCCCAAAAAGGAAAGCTGAGATGGAAGGAATAAATATGGAAAGTGGTAAGTATGGAGGGAATAGACGATGACTCTTCAAATATCTAACCAGTAGCAACCCATCCTAAAGGGAAATAAACTTACTAGGGCATGTGTCACCCTTCCACATTTGAACAAGGCAAAGAGCATAATTTCCAAGAAAACGCCATGAAATGAAGAAGAATTCAATACAACATGTTCAAGTGATTCAAAAATAAAAGTGATACATACCATGATATCCAGACTCATTACCTCATGGAGAAAGACTCACTACTACTTTAGGACCAAGATGGTGAGATGGATATTGTTGTTGGTGACATGCAGACTGCACTAAAGAAAAGAGGGGCCCTCTGGGGCCATGATTAAGTCATATGGCTCTCGGTATTCCATGTATAGGACCTGTGGGCCTCAAGACGTGATCTCCTTAGTTATCCATAAGCTAAGGGATAATAAAGATATTGGGCAACATTGGTTGTTGGCAGTTAGAAGTTTTTGTAGTGGTACAGAGTCTGTAAGAAGCAAGTTTTTTCATTCCAAGATTTTGTGAATTCGCATGCTTAATTGTATTCCTCATTTCTCTTTCTTCTTGTTTCTTTCCATCAAATCTTCCATGTATGTTTGGAAAACATGAAAATCTGGGTCTGAGCAGTTCCTTCTCTGGATTCTTCTAATCATATTTCATGATGTCTCAGGTCTAGAGGAGCAAAATCCCTGCTTGTAAAAGAGAAAATGTAGTTTAATTCAGTTTATCTAATTGTCATTGACATTTTTTTGAGTTTTTTTCATTCCTCTTATTTTAGACATTATTAAATTTGTTTCATTTGGGACATTATATAAATTTTTCCCAAAAATAAATATTTTGGGGAATTACATTAGTGATATCTCTGACTTTGAGTCTAAATCATGTGATTTCAAATGTATTTCCTAAAAAAATATTTTGTTAGTTCCAAAGGAATGTTCATGCAAACTTCTTTGATGGCCTGTATATTTTACTTTTCCTTGATTTTTCGAAGTCATAGTTGATTTTGGGTTCGCATTATTGTAAAAAGGGGAGGAAAAATGTTTATTGAAAGTAGACTCTAAACTTCGTGAATACAAATCTCTGTAGATATAATTAGTTATTTTTCTCAAACGATATGATGTGTTTCACAAGTACATATGTATATTTCAATTTTTACATTTGTATATAAAAGTCTTTATATTTGTATTTAAGGGTTTTCATTGGAAGATATGTTTGGATTTTCCATTGCATGCGTTATACTTTAAGAACAATCTTCCATATATCAAGAAAGAGGAGTATCAGCTCTATGAAAATGAGGAGACTATTTCTTGCTCCCTGCAACATTTTCTCTCGATGTTGGTCATTTTCCCCTAATAGGAAAAAATATCAACAAATTCGCAACCATACTCGAGACAAACAAAAGGCTAGTTTCACGGACCAAAAATTCAGATGAACGTACCAGAGCCTAACCAATCTCAAATGCAAGTTGGAATTAGAAATCAAGGAAGTATTTTGTAGCAGTTACATGACCTAACCATAACAAAAACAAGGATACAAGAAGAAATTGAAAGAATGTGTGAAGTTCTTGCTCGAGAAGAAGAAATAGCTATATCCTTGGAACAAAGAAGAGACCTATAAAATTTTAAAATCTAGAATCATACAATATGAATTGGTTTTTTGAAAACCTCATTCAAGGAATATCAAGTGGTATTGAAGATATGATATTGAAGTTCCAAACACAATTTAGTTGTGCCAACTTCTATGAAACCAAAGAACCATCTAAGTTTTGGAAAGATGAGCTCTCTGATAAAACCAAATAACCATCCAAGATTTGTGAAGATGAGTTCCCTGGAAACTTAATTATTCAAACTCTAAATTTTGAAGAAATGTTCCTTGGTGACTCCACCAAAAAGAATCCAAAATTTTGAGGATATCTATATGATGACCTCTCTGAGGAGTTTCTTTCATGTTGTGATGATATTTTCCTTCCCCAACAAGCCCAACAAAACTTTTTTGAGCTACAGTAAAGGGAGAAGGTTCTCAAAGAAAGAAACAGTTGTATAAAAGTCCTCTCAATTTGCAAGGAGAAGTTCATCCTTTGCCGGATATTTCCATGTAAAATTTTCTTATTTTCTTTGGAAATGCTTCGGAGGATACAAAGAATCATTTGGTTAAGTTTGATAGCATGTGTGATATTTATAATGTGGTTTAATATGATGTTGCATGATTATCGTTTATCTTAACTCTTAAAGGAAATGATAGTGAATGGGTTTATTCATTGTTGTCTGGAACCATCACTAGTTGGGACATGTTAACAAATTTATTTGTCGAGAAATATTTCCAAAGAAAAGACCCGGAATCTATTTTCATGAAGTTGGTTGAAATCCAAATTAATTAGGGAGAAACAATCAAAGATTTTACTTTCATGTTTATAAAATTCCTTCATGAAATTCCTCAAGAAATGGTCCCAAATGATGTCATCATTTTCAGTTGTTTTGAAAATTATTTGCTTGTGAATCTGAATTTTTTATTGAAGCAAGAAGGAAAGTGCAGTTGGAAATAGTTAATGTAGAAAGTTCAAGTTATTGAATAAAATATTCATGAAATCAGTGCTAATCTTTTGAAATTTCCAATACTTTTCCCAAAGCATCAAGAAAAGGATCTAGAAGAGAAATATGATGAGAGATGCGAAAATTTCTCAGTTTATCTTCCTAAAGATAAAAGTGAGAAACCTAATGTTTGAATTCAAGAAAAATACTATCTACAACATGCTCCACTGGAAATAAATTCAGACCTCTCAGATGCTTCGTCTGAGAATAATGTTGACAACTAGTTGAAGGACATATGTGAAGAACCTCCACAGATGAACATGAATATTTCAGTCAACATGAAATGTTGCAATATGTTCTCAAATACCACAACCATTTTATACAGATTCAAAAGATGAATGTCTACATTGGATGAAAAAAAGTGATAATAAAATTTGTCACTTTACATTAAACCTTCAAGCCATTGATTTTTCATCTAGAGCAGAGTTTAATGAAGAAGAGATATTCCAAGCACCAAAAGAATAAGTTCATGTGCAACAAGAAGTTCCATGGGTAATATATTTTATTTATAAATACAATAAAATTGTTGGTGAACAACAAAAGACAAACCTACAGTTCTCCACAAATGTTTAACAACAACTCTCTTTTTCAACCTCACCGTGGTACTATTGTCATTACATGATGAAAGAATATTTCCAGAACATGGACAGTGAAAAAAAATCTTAATCAGGGATGGGAGTAATCAAATGAATTATTTATAGGCATGGATACATTGGAAGTCTACTTAAAATTGAAAATAACTCTTCTATCCAAGTAGCTTAGGATAAGAGGATTTTGTTTTATCATGTATATAATTTTGTCCTTCAATGAATTTTTCCTAATAATCATTTGAAAGATTGAGGCAATGCTTTGGGGATGACTCCATAGAACAATGGATAAGACAGTTGTTCTTGGTCTAGGTCCTCAACAATCCACAGGGGGTCATTGTCCCACAGTTTGAGCCAGATGTTGATACTTTTTTATGTCACCGATCAACTAGGTGATTGGGGTGCATTTTTGAACTTATGTATTTTCCAAATGAATACTAAAAATATTTTGATCAAATTTTGAAAGTACCAATAACCTTTGACATATTGATCATGAAGACCCAACAAGTTTTATATCAACCTCAGTATTTCAGTTATTCATTATTAAATTCTAAAAGCGATGGTTTCTCTTTTGAAACAAAGAGAAGAAAAGAAGATGATACTAAAAAAGAAGCAAATCTTCTCATGGAATTTGAAACAAAGGTCATATGCCCAAGATATGCCTTCCATTCTGGATTTTTCTTTCGATTTTTTTGAAATATTGATTAAGTATTATCTCTATCCTCATTAGTCTACATCATTTCCCTTCCCTTTTACTCTCTACACTTCTATACTTAGTCATTCTCACTACTATTCATTCTTTCCATATTCCATACTTAGACATTTCTCATAAATGTGAATGCATGACCCCTTCCCTCATCTCAACTTTCCACTGCTAACCCTTCAAGTGAAAAACCCCTCAAGTCCCCATACTTATATATCCTACTAATTCCCAAACACTTAGCCATTTCATATCAATTTTCATATTACTTTACCTATGAAACCCCACAAGTCTCCATACTTAGCTATCCTACTAGTTCCCAAATACTTATCCATTTTCATATCACTTTTTGTATTACTTTACCTTCTCAACCCCACAAGTATCCATACTTATGTACCCTACTACTTCCCAAATACTTAGCCATTTTCATATTACTTTACCTCTGCAACCCCGCAACCCATATGCAGGTGTTAGAGACCTTGAAAAATCAATAATTGTTGGCTAACCTCAAGATATGTGATTTTTCTCAACAATCATTGTTGTATTTGGGGTATGTGATTTGTGGAGGGGAACTCAATATATATCCCACAAATATGGGGGCCATCATGAAATGGATAGTTCCTACGACCGTCACTGATGTTAGGATCTTTGTTGGGGCAATAAAGTACTTGTAGAAGTTCGTAGATTCATTTTCAATAGCAGTTTCACCACTCGTTCCATAACAATCAGTGGTAAGAGTTTCCAGTGGGGGAAGAATCAACATAAGAATTTTGATGAGATGAAAATAAATAGCATTCAAGCACTAGTTCTCACATTACCAAACTTGCAATAGCCTTTCTAAGTGTAGATAGATGCAAGTGGGTGTGTGGTGAGCATTTTTTATGCAAGGAGGAATGCTTGTATGATATCATTCTGAAACATTTCATGGGGAAGTTCTCTACTACCCTACCAATGCCAAGGAACTATATGCCTTGGTTCAAGATGTTAAGAAGTGGAAGCACTATTTGATGGGAAAGGAGATCATCATATATACATATCACCTACCTCTACAGTATTTGCAGGCTATAGTAAGCTACAAAAAACCATACATTACAAGTGGATGAGGTTTTTACAACAACTTCATCTAGTCATCAAGTATAAGAAGGGAAAAACAAGCAGGTTGGAAGACATCCTTTCAAGGCCACCCACATCCAATATTATAGCTTTGGTAACTCGGATGCACATCAATCCTTTTACCCACGATGCATACAAAGAGACATACACAAAGGATGAGGACTTCAAGGAGGTGTTTCAACAACTATAGGGCCAAATTCATATAAAAGAAGGTGATGGTAAGGTTGGCTATCATCAACAAAATGAGTTACTTTATAAGCTAGACAAACTATTTGTTCCTAAAGGTTAAAGATTGCAGTTGATCAGAGAGGATCACACCTCCAAGGTTGTTGGACATTTTGGTGTTGGGAAGACGGTTGCTAACTTATAAAGGTATGTGTATTGAACAAGAATACAAGAAGATGTAGCACTGTATATTAAAGGATGCATATTGTTTTGCACCAACAAGCCTAGTAACAGGAAGCGAGGTCGATATCATCCCTTACATATACCCACTCGACCTTGGGAAAGCGTTTCCATAGAATTTGTGTGATATTTACCAACAACCAGGAAGGGGTAGGTTTAACAAGATGTGCATTATTATGCCTTGTAAAAAGACCATCAAAGGACAAGACACAAGAAACAAGTTCTTTGAATAGGTCTAGGTGCACTTTGGGATACCAAGGAACATCATCTCATAGAGGAATACTATATCCCTCAATGCATTTTGGACTACATTTGGGAGAAGATGGGCACTAAGTTGAAGAGATATACAACAATCTATCCATAGAAATATAGACAGATAGAGGTAGTCAACAAAAATTTGGTGTAGAATTTGAGGGTTTACAATCAATATAATTCAAAGACTTGGGATGAAAATTTGATCTATATACAACACTCTTATAATAGAGAAGTCCACACTTCTACTGGTAAGTCACCTTTTAAAAATTTCTTTGGATATGTTGGATGTAGGCCGAAACAAGAAGAAGGGCAATTTTTGGAAGAGAAGCATGCAAGAGGAAAGAGACAGCTGGAAGGAAAAGTAGAACACGCACATGCATGGAATACCTAATGATGTTAGGGTTAGGTTTTTTGTAATACATTGTAATGGCCGGTGAGCCAAAGATATAAATAAGTGGTACTTGAGAGAGGGGAGAGAGGCGGTATATACCTAGAGCTAGATATCGAGAGGGGGAGATATAGAAAGAGAGATACATAGAGAGATATAGACACACATAGAGACAACGGAGGACACGGAGAGGAAGAGAACTATAAGGATTGTATGAGTCACTAAACTGGTGAGCTAGAGAGGGCATGAGAAACTCAATATTGAGGGTTAGATCATAGGTTGAAGATCCTGGTGAGATTTAGTCAGCATCGCAGGGATCAGGGAGCCTATGGGAGAGGAGAAGAACTAATATTGTAACCATGCGTCGCATGGAGATTTCCAAACTATAATAAAATCCTAAGAGCCATATCTTTGTGGACGTAGCCCAAGAGGGGGTGAACCACGGTAACACTGTGTTATGTGACTAAATGAATGCGTATTTGCATCTGATTAGTTGATGAATGTTGAATGAAAGAAGTAACTAAGTGTTGGTAAATGTTTAACAGACAACATATGTTTGTCATTGATGGCAAGTACAACAGCAAAGATGTCATGAGTACAAGAAGAAGTATCAGAAGTATTTTAGGAAGATGTTGTATAGCAAGCTCGATAAGTTCAGAAGAGATAGTGCAGAGGATTGTTGGTAGGTTTAACAGGCAAAGTGAGCTTTTCATTGATGGAAGGATCAGAGTGTGCATCGATGGAAAAACAGGAACAAAGTAAGCTCAGGAGGAATTAGCGCAAAGTCGAACGCAGGGCGTAGGTGTGCACCAGGGATGAGGTTAACTCATTGCCAAAGCTCAAGAGAGATAGCGTACTCAGGATCTTAGGAAGATCAAAGGTTGAGGCCCTTGACACTTAGAAATTCTTCCAAGTAAGGAGGATGCGTAATCTTGGGAGGAGAAGCATCAGTGATCGTTGGATCCCATCTTGAATCCCCGATGACCGTCAGATATGAATTTAGACAAGAAGAACGCACAGAAGAGGAGGACAGATCTTAGGGATCAGATCTGAGCATAATATCCGACCATTGTTGGATCAGGGAGAACCATCATGAAGTGGAGAAATCATGAGAATATCTGGGCTATAGGATCTAGGGTATCTACGAAGGATCAATAGTCGTTAGATATGGTGAAGTTGCAAGGCGGATAAGTCCAAGAGTCATCCAACTCTCCAAAACTATGAAGGAATCCTGGTCGTCCATTGAGCATAGTCCTGGACCATTGGATCAAGAGGACGCATGGAAAAATATTAGAGCACCACAAAGACTCCATTTCGGAGTTTTGTAGGTAGTGAAATTCAAAGGAAAGATGTTCAAACTCGCGATATGCGAATTCACGAAAAGATTTGGACCGTTAGATCACCAAGAATTGTGGACCAATGATGCATAAAGAAGGTCTCTAAAGTGTCAAAATCATGACAAGATATAGACTGTTGGTTCCATAGGACATGTGGCAAATGATCGTCATGTTGTTGACTGGAAAGTCAAAGGAACATGGTTCCCTAACCTCTCGAATTTGCGATATGTGAAATCGCGAAACAATCTTAACCGTCAGATTGAGGTTTGATCTGGACCATTGATCAGACTCCATCTCGGAGTCTTGGCTATCACGACTTGGAGTGATGAGAACCTCCATCTAAGGAACAACAAGATGCGAGATCGTAAAAAGATCAGGATCATCGGATCACCAAGAACGTGGAGCATTGATCTGAGCTCCATCTCGTAGTTTTGCCTATCGCAACTTGGAGTGATGAGAACCTCCATCTAAGGAATTGCGAGATGCGAAGTCACGATGATATTTAGACCATCAATACAACAAGATTATAGACCGTTGATCTAAGCTCCATCTTGGAGTCTCACCTATCATGACTTGGAGTGATGAGAACCTCCATCTAAGGAACAACGAGATGCAAATTCATGATGAGATCTGGACCATCAATTCATCGAGCTCATGGACCATCGATCAGGGTCGATGAAGGTCATAAGTTTGCGAAAATACCGAAAAGGTGAAATGGATGTAGCCTATGGTCACATTGGTGGAATGTGGGGGAAGGAGCTAAGGTAGACAAGCTCCTTTTCAGAGTTTCGGGGATCGTGACTGGGAATGTCGAAAAACTTGGTCACACGAATGTCGAATTGTTGAATTCCAAAATTCGAAATGAATGCAAGATCCTGTGGAGCCAAACCAATGGTGCAGGTGAATTTGAGTATGATCGGAGGGATAATGTTGCTCTTCACAGTGTAACTTCTAGAAACCATTGATGGTTTATGCCAGACGATTCGAAGAGAATTCTGTGTGATCGTCAGAGGAGCTGAAGAGTCTCCAAGATTCTTCTAGTGAATGAAGACTATTCTTAGAGGGGATTGACAGATGGATGAGCGTTGAAGTCTATAACTGAAATAGAAAGGATAAGCTCGACTGTGCCAGAAAAGACGAGGAGTCTCAACTGCAAGAGAGGCTGAGGAATCTCAGCAGAACACCCAGTGATGTTGGACATGTGTTGGGAACTACCAGAGAAGCTTAAGAGTTGCGATGATTAGGTAGAGCACTCGAGATGTGGAGGAGATCGTCGTGGTGTGAGGATGCAAAGGCATTGCACACATTGCATGAACAAGGTGCACAACAGCTATAAGTACACGGTACAGAGAAGAGATGGGTTGTTGTTGTTGTTAGAGTTGTTGTGGTTGTTGTTGTTGCTGTTGTGAGTGATGGAGGTGTAAAGAAGGAGGTGGAGTGCAATAGCTAAAATGCACAGAAGACAAAAGGTGCATTGAAGAGGAATGGTGCACAGAGTACAAAATATAGAAGAACAGAAAGTGCAAGGTATGCAGGCAGGATGACATTGAGGCATACAGAGCAGCAAAATCTTACAGAACAATGATGAGACTGGTAATTTGTTGTTGAACATTATATCACTGTAATAAGTTTCAGTAATTCATATTGATTATCCAGGGTGGTAGGGAGGTTCTAGGGAGGACTGTTTTCCTCATAGGTTCAAGTGGGTGCTTGAACACAGGGAGTTGTAGCTCCCATCTGGTTGTAGCCAGAGAAACCAGGGTGGCAGGGTGGTGCAAGGGAGAACTCTTGTTCTCTGTTAT
>JZKD02S1171860.1:115485-131703 GCA_000966675.3 Picea glauca
CCCCCCCCCCTCTCAGTTGTCCAACACTAAGTAAATCTGATATTCCACATGTATGCATAGAATGAATGTTATACTATATGTTAAATGAACTGAATAAAGGTTAAGGTGTAGATATCGCTCAGTCTCAGGTTGCAAACACCTGAGTATTGCAGCCACCCATAGAGATATATCGGGTGAGACTGCACAATACACTCTGTGTACTATGTTGCCTTCTGGGTGACCAGAGGGGCTGATAGTATTTAAGGGATTTTGTTGGGACGCTTCTTAGTTATGAACCGGGGTGAATCTGTAATGGTCAATAGAATCAAAATCCCTTAAGACCAATTAGAGTAGATAGATAAAGGGAAAAAACCAACAAATGGTTCTGTTGTCGGCTAATTGGAAGGCAATAGGATTGAGCATATGAGATATGAGGAGGAAGTATCAAAAGAATACGGGATCGGACGACCACAAGGTGAAAGGATGTGACTCTAAAGAGGAGATGTTGAGACCATGGAATCCCACTAAGGTAGAGATCGAAATCTGGTTGAAGACAAAGGAGCTAGAGTTTGTGCAAAAAGATAACATAAACCCGAAGTTAACAGAAAGAAAATATTTGGACAAGTACGTATTCACGGACTTGTATGAAGTATTTTTTTGTGATTTCCCACACATATTGCAGGAGTGGATCAAAATATTGAAAGACAATCATCTAATAAATCGAATCAGACAGATAGAGTGGAATCCCGAAGAGATTGTGCATCTACAACGAGTCGAAATAAGTTTACGCGCACAGTAGATTTCTGGTTAGATAGCATTGTTTCTGGATTTATCACAGAGTTTGCAGTAGATACAACAAAGTCGTATAGTGTAGTTGAACAAGAATTATTGAAGGGACCTCGAGGTAGGTATATCATATCATTATATACTTCCATTAATATATTGCTATATAATAAAGGTGTAATGACAATGGAGTCAGACAACTAAACTTCCTTGCGTGCATGGGGGAAGGTGGGAAGCACTGACAGGAAAAGGAGAAATGGAAGGAGAAGGGGATAAAGGAAAGAAGGAGGAGGCCTTGGACCCAATTATGATGGACGATGACCAGATCAAGTGGATCATGGAGACATATGGAAGGACATGCAATGGATTACCCTACCAATACAAGGTGAACACCAAGAAGAGAGTCGTAACCGCGAGGGAAGGCTTGGAAAGTGATGAAGAGGAGGTATGGTATCTTCGGGCTATGGAGAAGATTGAGTAAATCCTGCACTCGACATATGAGAGGAAGACGAGGGGTTAAAGAGAGGAATTAGAAGGCATCACTCTATCCATATTAGTGTCAGTTTGGAACCCACAAACCCGTGTGTGACTAATACACCAAGAAAAACACCATTGTTTAGACAACCGAATTTTGGGAGAAGGAAAACAATAGGAAGTACATCTACACAAGGAAAAAAAAATGGGGGAGATAGTTTAGGAAGCATTAGTCAAATATCTACACCGTGTAGAGGTAGTAGTTCAACATTTAATATGGCGAGACATGGCCCAACCAACAGGTTACCATAATTCAAAGGAGAAGCATCGGAGGACCTAGAGAAGCCCCTGTTTATCTGTGAAAATATTTGGGAAGAAAAAATTATCATAGACGAGGACACTAAACTTGCACAGTTAGTTATCACATTAAGAGATCGCACATTGGATTGGTATATGATTTTAGCTACAAACAATCCACTAGGGAAAACTAGGACAATTGGAGATATCAAGAAGCTACTGATAAATGAGTTCCAGAAGTCGAGTTCAGAGATCCAATACATGAACGAGATGATAGAGATTAGACAGAAATGAGGAGAATCCATATGGGATATTGACCAGATATTCAAGCGACTAAAGGGAAAGCTAAAATATGTCATGACAGATATGCAACATAGGCACTTGTTCATAATTTCACTGTTACCACACTTGAAATATCCACTGCGACAATAGAAGTTCTAGATGTAGGTAGAGGCTCTGCAGGAAGCCCTACAACTGGAAATGAACCAATATCAGAAGAAAGATCTATCCATCGAGGAGATGAAGGAGGATCTGAAGAACTTAACATTCCATCTAAACCAGAACACGAACCAGAAGAAAAGAGAAGTTGTTTGCTGCACCACATGTAGGACAGAAGGACACCATAAGAATGAATGTCCAACATTTGTGCAGTACATGGCAATAGGAATGTCAAATCCATTACCAACAGGAGGACTATGGTGTGAGATCCATGAGAAACAGGGTCACGATCCATATCACTGCCCAATGATGCATAAGTACCAGACAGTACCGAAGAGATCGTATTGCAATTTTTTCAATTCAGTAGGCCATGATGACAAAGATTGTAGAACCATGGAGTTGATGAGGGAAAGAACATCAAATGCATAAGGGTTGTTGGAAGCCACCAATAATTTTGATTCTTATCACAATCAAATTCCCCACAAAGAAATCATATCTTTTTGTAGCTGCCATCTCCTCCCATTTGTGAATGTTTATGTTTCTGAGTTTCGAGGCGATGATTGGTTTAAGCTTATCTTATTGAGTTTTTTTTGTTTGCATTTTCGTTTGTTTTGTTTTAAATTCATGACTATAAGCATGAATTTAAATATAAAAATTAGACCTGGTTTCATATCTTTTACCTTAGAAATATCGTTTTGAAGACACCCATATATGGTTAAAACTCAAGGCTTATGAACTTATTGATTAATACACTATTGAAATCTTTGTGTATTATGGGTATCGTGACTTCATTGGTTCTATAGTTTATTGATTGATTTAATTTGTGAAATGTTTGAATGCACAAAAATGATGGTTTAACAGTTGATATAGTTCTCATCAGCTCAATTTTCATATCAGCATTCATATCAATTAGTACAGGCATGTTGTACCTACATTTTCAATTCACTTTGTTGGCCTGAGTATTAATGAGATCATTCATTACACAAATTGGGGTTTTGTACTGTGGAGGGTTAGGCATTCATTGTGCGAAATGGATTATAGTTTTACGAGCCCTCTGGTTTTCATTTTCCCTAACTCTTCTTTCCAAGTAATGATAGTCCCCAAACTTTTCAATTTTTGTGCCATTACATTTCGCACAGACCTCTCTCTGCTTCTCGTCTTCTAGAAGATGAAATCTACACCTTGTGATATCTGTTGCATATTTTTCGCAGTGGCAATGGAACCTATAGTTCGTATTGAGAAAAACGGTTTCCAAGCTCTTTTGTCCCATGATGACACCATAGAAGACCTGAAGGCTCATGGGTGGGATGTGTTCCTCAAGAATTTTGAAGGCTACAACCTCCCGGTTGCAAAGGCTTTTGCACAGACTTTCGACGGTTTTAGGGCCAAGTTTGGTGATGTACAGTTAGAAATAACATAGGATTTCATAAGCAGGGCGACAAGACTTCCATTGAAAGGAGAAAAGTGGTTTAAGAACGCAAAATTGGAGGATTTCCCATGGAGTTTATTCATGATTTCCTGCAAATCCACTTGTTGTCCGAAAGGTATTCCCATTGATTTTCTGAAACCTAGATGGCATAGCCTCATTTTAATTTTAAAACCGTTCATTACATGTGAAGTTCGGTATAGGCTGGTTTTTTTGTACCACATTTGGTTGCTTATGATTTTCATAGGGTTTGAGTTGGATATGCCTTTCTACCTATTGATGAGTCTTTACAAAATGTCTAAGCGCTATAAGCGACAAAGCATGAATTCCCTGTCAAGTCAGTTTCATCACGATCTTGTTAAGATCCTGTTGGTTTCTCACCTGTCGCGAATCGGTGACAATTGGGAGAGTTTTCTGAGCCTAAATGGATTCACCCAGGTCGACGATACAGTCATCCCTCATATAATTGCAAACCCTAATTTGAACAGACTAGTGACCGAAAGCTAGGTCTTCAATTCACTTGATGGCTCCGAATTAAATGAATCAGCTTCTATTGTTGATGAAATCCCTGTGCATAAGAAATTTCCATGTGTATTTTCACCCAGGAAATCTATGGAACAGGTAATTGGCAAATTGAAATGGAAAGATCACCCTATGCCTATGAATTAATCTAATATGAACAATAATGATAAACCTGTTGTGAAGAAATTCGGAAAGGAAAAGAAACATCAGAGCTCAGATTTAAATTTCAGGAATAACAATGTTGGTCGATTGATTTCTAGGAACATAAGAAATTGAAAGAGCAGTCATTTGAGCTCAATCACCACTATCAATATCGATGATCAGGGTTCAGATCAAGAGATAAACGATTTCTTGGCTCGTGAAGACCCAGAAAATCAGTGTCCCGGGAAAGAGGATGTTACCCAGGTTGAAAAGTATGACTTCATGTATAAGTTACCCCCATGTCTCAGAGGAAGAGAAGGTTTTGCAGGTATTAGTCATGAACTAGAACAGGCCACAGGGAAAAATGAAGTACCCATTATCAATTGTATTCCACGCCAGTCTACCGCTGCCCCGGTGCACTGCAATAGTTGCTTAGACTGGATAGAGCATTATTATAGAGATATTATTCTCTTACAAGCTCAAGTTAAATGCTTGGTTGCTCATAATGCTTTATTGGAATGAAAGAACCATGACTTGAAGGCACACACAGAGGGAAAATAAAATATTCAAGAAGGATGGGAATAGAATCATTAAAAACACAACCAATTTCAAAGCCATTATAAATTCTAAATTATCAGAGCCTTCTTTAGCTAATTTCTAATGGTAAAACGATTTTGTTTTGATTTTATTCCATTCTGTTATGAAAAATCGAAATAGGTAGATTT
This sequence comes from Picea glauca, assembly GCA_000966675.3. Lineage (NCBI taxonomy): Eukaryota > Viridiplantae > Streptophyta > Pinopsida > Pinales > Pinaceae > Picea > Picea glauca. The sequence continues at coordinate 120,271 of JZKD02S1171860.1, forward strand.
CATTTGCTAATAATAAGACTAGCTACAGAATCTATGATTGTGTAGCCAGTCTCTTTTGAATAATAATTAGTATTGTTATCTGAATATCAAATCGGTTTTTCTATCTACAGGAAGTCGATGGTTATGATGTTGATTGCATGGATCAAACACCTTGGGTCATGCACTCAATTATTCATTAGTTTCTTCCTGTTATGTTTATAAAAATTTGGTTTATTTTTGACAAACCAACTCATCCATGAGTGGTTTCTAGTTTCACTATTTTTGTAATATTATCTAATTTTTGTGGATTCAACACTATCTTGTATGATAAGAGCATTTGAATCCTAAACTAGTTTAAATACTGGTCACTCTTAGTAGTGAGGACATCTTTGATTTGGACACATTATGGACATATAAATTTCAAGAGTGACATGGAGAAGTTGTTCACTCCTTGGCTTTAGACCAGCGTGACGCTTACCCATTATGTTTTGTCTTTATCTTATGAAATGTTATTACGTTTATATAGATTTAGTCTGATTATCGTATGATATTTCATATTATTCAACACTTTAATTATGTCTATAATTTGTTGTTCATATATTACATCTGTGATCAATATTTCATTTAAATATCGTTGATTTATGCTTGATGTTAAATGATGTATTACATGAATGCTTTGTATTAAATTTCTTTTATTATAAGTGTTCATCACTATAAGACCACCAGATCTATATGTTTATTAGTTTTCTCTTATATTCCTTCTCCAAAACACCTTTGAGTTTGTTTTGGGAGTGTTAGCACCAACCTATTACAGGTTTTCCTCATAGGCTAGACAACTGGGAGTTCGAATTGCGCAGAGACATAAACTCATTAGTTGATTAATCACAAGTTAGTTTACTCATATTCTTGTTCTTTAGTTAGTTTATTTATCAATGAAATAACAATAGCTTAAATTGGCTTTGACTGTTAACCTGTTCTTATTTCAAATTGTGTTTGATTAGTATTTAGTTCTTTATATTTTAAATATAAAACAAAAAAACATAAAATGTATGTGCTTTCTTTATCTACTTCATAAACACTTAACATCTATTTTGCAAGATATCTAGCAAATCTTGCAAGTTGTATATACATTGTTAATAACCATATGCACATATCCATCTTTCTATTTTGACATTCATAAATTATTAAATTTATATCTTTAGTATTATAGTTTCATAGATTACTTTCATTTCTTTTATTTTTAGGACCTTAGGTGGCCAACAGAGCCATTAAACCTGTCAGGTCATTTCATTCCAAATGGCTTGGGTTATTTAGACAACCCCGGTCCGGATTTGACCTTCTAGTTGATGGTGTGTCATTTACGCCCATCAACAAATGGAGCAATAAGGAGGGTATGAATTTAATTGATGGCACATGGAGGTCACAAGAATCCTCCCCCACACACTCACACTCTTGTCGTAATGCGTAGTCGCTCAGACAATAACGTTACACTTGAAACAAAAACTACCTCAAACAATAACCCTAATATTACTGTAGAAACAATGACACACGTTCCTCAAGGGGTCGACGTCCAAGAAATTGTTCGTCAGTCACTCATAAGAACTCATAGTGCCTTATCCTGTATCAGACAACCTGGTAGGACACTTAATCAACCTCTTGACTTCACATATATCCAACAACAACTTCAAGGCATTGGTCTACCCGAAAACCCTTTAAGTAGTAATACTACCAATCCTACAGAAACACCTATCCTTGGAGCTAGAGGATCTGGTATTCCACCTTCCCCACCTGGTTCATCTCCATCTTCTTCAAGAGGAGAGTCTTGAAACGAAGGCAGTTCTTCATCAGAAACATCTCGGCCTTCAACACCACCAACTCCCATGGAAAACCAAAATAATCCTTCCAGACCTTGGCTTGATCAAGATGTTGTGGTTGTACCCGGACCCCAACACCCATTACCGAAACATCCAGAGAAATAGCTACCCAAATTTGATCCAGAAGCAATCCACTGAAGATCACATCAAAAAATTTATGTTGGCCATTAGACTCTGGAGTGTTGAACATGAGGATGTAGTATGCATATTATTTCCTTATACTTTTGAGGGAAATGCCTCCACATGGTATTTTTCTCAACATCCCTAGACCATCGTCTCTTGGGACAAGTTTGAAACTTGTTTTCTTGAAATATTTGGAGATGATAAATCTTTGGAAGTCTTGGTTATGGAAATCTCAAGCTTAAAAATGAACCTTAAAGAAAAAGTGAAAGAATTTAACCAAAGATTTCTTACTTTAAAGAACAAAATCCTTGCAGATTCGATGCCCGCAGAAAGTTTAATCGGTGCATATTAGGTTAAAGCCTTGCACAACAATATAGCCATATGGGTCAACAGGTCTACAAAGAACACATTGTTAGAAGCCTTTGAGGAGGCAAGTCAAATTGAGAAAGATATATTGAGCTTAAAAGATCATCTTAATAGTGAAGCTGAAATAGCCTCATCCTCTAAGAAGAAAATAGAGATTCTCACTAGGCCTCCTCAAACTAAAAATCAACAAGAAACTTTAGACTTAGAGAGCTTGCAGAAAGATTTCCAAAAAATATCCAATCAGGTCATCGACTTGAAGAGATCAGCCGAGGAGGCATCCACAAGAAAAGGAATTTTTAAACCTCCTTTCAGAAAGCCTTTTCCTCCTAACCAGCCAAACCCAACCACAGAAGGTCTAAATTTTGAAAGTTTATAGTATGCTTTGCAAACCATCTTAGAAGAACATGATAATTTTGTTTTTGCTCCTTCTGAAAATTCTGACAATGTAGTTGAGGAAGAGGTACCAGAAGAGGAGGACTCATCTCCCCCTGTTTTCGGTCACTTGTCGGATAGTATCTTCCAAGAAAATCTTGAAATTGTTCACCCCTACAACACAAGAAGCAAAACGCAAAACAAACCCCTTTCTGAAGCAGGTAAAAATGTGCTTCCAAAATAGTCAAAGAAAATTGAAATTAGACAAATCTTAGCAACCCCAGTTTTAGAATAAAATTTAATTGAAGATCTGGAAAAAAAAATTGAGGGCTAATATCTATCTTTTTGAATTGCTGAAATCTCCCCTTATTTTGCATAAAATGCTTCAAAGCATCGCTAAAAACAGTAAAAAGAACAATTCTAGCATCAAAAAATTAGCAGAAATTGATTCAAATGCAGCCAAGAACGGCACAACTAAAAAGACATTTGAACCTCCAGATAAAAGGGACTTAGCAGAAAAAAAACTGTAGCAAATGTAGATAAAACTGTTTTAGGGACAACAGCAAAAACTCAGTAGAATTATGTTGTTAACACTCGGAAAAATGTCCCACCTTTTTTGTTAACCTTTGAAATTTTTAATAGGAATGTACATAATTGTGTGGTCAATTCCGGTGCATCATCAAACGTGATGCCTCTATCTGTATGCCAAAAAATTAATTCAGAAGTTAAACCTTCTAATCTCAAAATCATTCAGCTAGATCGAACAAACGTTAAAGTAATTTGTGAGCTTAATAATGTGTTGATTAGACTATCCTCCAATCCTAAAGTTCATCAAATAATTGATATTATCGTTGTTGATATCCCTGAAGTTTATGGCCTGTTTTTTAGCAGAGATTGGTCAGAATAGCTGCACGGTTACTTTGCCACAGATTGGTCTCATTTGTGGCTGCCTGAAAATGGACAGCCCAACAAAATCAGGATAAACAGAGAACATTATATTAAGCATACTATAATGGATCTGAATGGTACAAATGATCCTTTCGTTACATCTACAAATTCATTTGAAACACAGGGAATGAATACCTTCTTCGGTAATTTCATGCTCGAAATTTCTTCTATCACTGATCCTGGGAAACAATTTGAAGTTACAACCAATACTCAGACACCAACTTTGCCAAGTATGCTAAGTATTTTTGACGACGCACAGATCTAGGTATTATACTTTGACGGATCTAAATCCAAACAAGGAGAAGGTGTTGGTTGTGTACTCATCGATCCTACATGTAATAAGACTTTTATTTCTTGTCGGTTAGAGTTCGAATGTACTAATAACACGGTCGAATACAAAGCACTTCTACTAGGACTTAGGAAAGCACTGGATATAGACATGCATAATTTGATAGCATTTGGTGATTCAAAAATCGTGGTTAAGCAGGTAAGAAATGCCATACATTTCTTATCACCACATATGAAAAGCTACCAAACAGAGGTATGGAGTTTGATGCATAAATTTTCAGCATTTAACATAAATTCCATTCCTAGATTAAGTAATTCAGAAGTTGATTTATTGGCCAATGTTGCTTCTAAACTATTGCCCACTGAAGGTATTTCCCCTAATATGTTTTCAATCGAATTGTTTTTCAAGACGTCGATCCTAGATAACATCACAAATTGGAGAGTATTCAATGATGACCAACAGATCATCAACTTTATGCATATGGAAGACACCTTCCAAGGTGTAGTCATTGATGAAGGCACTCATGACGAGAACCTATGAAACTTCACGGTAATATCTGATCCTCAATCTCCTGAATCGACATCTGAGATGGTAAACTCTATCCCCAGATCTGTCGTGAGACTAGAAAAATTCTATGACTTGCATGATAAATTTAGAGGGGTAGTAAATTGTAAAACTAACAGTTCCTCTTTGATCTATGAAACGGTTAATTTAAGAACAAGGGATAATCCTCTAAATATTAATCTGGGAAAGGGATGTTCCGAGCAAGAAAGATCTGGTTTTATAATGTTATTTAAAGAATTTAAAGATGTTTTTTCTTGGACGTATAATGACTTGAAAACATTTGACCCTAATATCATACAACATGTTATCCCTATGAAACCCCAGACTCATCCTTTTCAACATAAATTAAGGAATATGCATCATAAATTGGAACCCACTATTAAAAAGGAACTAAGCAAATTACTAGCTACAAAGATAATTTTCCCAGTTAGGCATACACAATGGGTGTCTAATTTAGTCCTTGTAAGAAAGAAAAGTGGTGAAAATCGACTCTGTGTCAATTTTCGGAACTTAAATCGAGCATCTAATAAAGACAAATACCTTGTTCCCCCAATGGAACAAATTCTACAATAGGTTTCTGGTTCCAAAATACTATCTCCGCTAGATGGTTTTTCAGGGTACAACCAGGTCCTTATGTCTCCCTCATACCAGCTTAAAACCACCATTCGCACTCCATGGGGCACTTACGCCTACAAGAAAATTCCCTTTGGACTGATAAACGTCGGTGCCACTTTCTAGAGAGCAATGGATATTGCTTTCTATGGCCTCATTAACCAGTCAGTCATGGTATATCTTGGTGATGTCATTGTCTTCTCTAAAAACAGAAAATATCACTTGTCTCACCTCAAGGCTATCTTAGAACAATGTCGCAAGTTCGACATATCTCTCAACCCTAAGAAATAGTTCTTTGCAGTAGAGAAAGGCAAATTGCTTGGGTTTATAGTGTCTAAGGATGGAATGATTATTGACCCCGAAAGAACCCAAGCTAATGCTAAACTTGCCCCTCCTTCTTCCAAAAAATCCATGTAGTCCTTTTTGGGCAAGATTAATTTTGTCATAAGGTTTGTCCCAAGATTCTCAGAAATGGTTAGACCATTACAAAATTTAATTAAAAAATATTTTTAGTACTGATGGGGACCACAAGAAAGTCAGGATTTTGATTCAATTAGAAAAGCAATAATAGAATTCCCTTCCTTGATGAGCCCCAACTTTTCTCAGGATTTCACTCTTTACACTTTTGCATCTAACCAGTCTTAAGTTGATGTGCTTACACGGAAAAACATTGAAAGCAATGAGATACCCATTGACTTCATGAGTTTAGATTTTAAAGGAGAAAATATTAATTACCTAGAAGTAGATCAACATGCCTATGTTGTTTTCAAAGCAGTGAAACACTTTCAGTCTTACCTGTTGAAATCCAGAACCAAGGTTATTGTTCCTTGCCCTACTGTGAGAAACATGTTAGTACAAAAAGAGCTGGATGAGAAAAGGGCAAATTGGATGACATCATTACAAGAATATGACCTTGAAATAACCCCTACATAAATTGTTAGAGGTCAAGGCCTATGTAAACTAGTGGTTGATTCAGTTGAAGAACAAGAAAGTCAGATAAACACCTCAATTGTGAGTCAACATAATGAAAAACAGATCAGTTGTGCACAAGATACTGCCAATTCTTGGTATGAGAACATTAAATTTTATTTAACACATGGATCTGCTCCCCGCAATATTGATCCTAAAAACAAAAGAGCACTTAGGCTCAAATATGCATCTTTCCAATTAATAAATGATGTATTATTTCGAAAGAACTTTGATGATGTTTTTCTGCGTTGTTTAGAAAAAGAAGAGTCATAAAAAGTGTTATATGAACTTCATGCAGGTGAAGCCAATGGTCACTTCGATGGAGATACCACTGCTCACAAAGTACTAAGAGTTGGGTACTATTGGCCTACCTTCTTTAAAGATGCCCATACATTGTCCCGTAAATGCATAATCTACCAAAAGAATGCAGGACAGTGAAAAAGGCATCTTTCCCTTTGCAGCTTGTTACTGTAGACTCACCTTTTCATCAATGGGGCCTAGACATTATAGGACTAATTAATCCCTCTTTTTTGCAACAACACAAGTATATCCTTACAGAAACAGACTATTTTACAAGATGGTCTGAAACTGTACCTTTAAAAGTGGTCAACACCAATCAGGTAGTGTCTTTTCTGAACTCACATATCATCACTTTATTCGACATTCTCGAATGTTTGGTCTTTCATAACACCTCTTACTTTTCATCCCTTGATATGAACGTCTTTTCTCTAAAAAAGGGATTAAACTAAAGTATTATGCCAGTTACTATCCTCAACGAAATGGTTTAGCAAAATCAATGAATAAAAATTTAATCAAGATTATTAAAAGGACGGTTTCAGAAAATCACAAGAACTGGCACAATGCACTATATAATGCACTTTAGGCTGATAGGGTAACCCCAAAAGCATCTGTTGGTAATTCCCCTTTCTTCCTCGTCTATGGAAGAGAAGCAATTCTCCCTCTGCATGTTTTACTTCCTTCTCTGCAATTGTCACAGAAAGTTCAAGAAGAGGAGTTCCCTCCTCTAGAAAATCGAATAAATGCCTTATTAAAACTAGAGGAAATGAGAACATGGGAAAAGAAGAAACTGGATCAGCATCAGAAAATTTTAAAATTTTGGTTTGATTCAAATTCATCTTCAAATAGGAATTTTGATGTCAAAGATCTGGTTCTCAAGTGGGACAAATCTCACGAGGGTAAGGGGGAACATACCAAGTTCCAAAACTTGTGGCTGGGACCATTTGTAATTTCTAAAAAATTGGATCCCAGTTATTTCTGTTTGCATAATTTGGAGGCACAGCCAGACACTTTCCCAGTGAATGGCTAGGCTCTCAAGAGGTATTTCACCTAATGATTTATAATCCACCCTCTTGTAAATATTTTTAATTTTCCTTTTTTGTTTTGATTTTGCTTCTTTTCATTTTTCTTGATTTTGATTGTTTTCTGAATCATTATGTCTAAATCACCAATTAAATTATTGAAGGGAATCAGAGCTCTTGTTCTATAGCAGCAGTTGATAACTTTCCAGTCACCTAGACAACAAGTGCTAAAACTCAAAACAACAGCAGTAAGTTTATGTTTAAATCAATGTTTCTGGTTTCTCATTGAAATTACAAGAAGACACGATCATCCTTAACAAAATTCTAATATTGTCCCGGTTTTAAAGAAAACAACTCAATTGTACCTTCTTGTCCTTGAGATGACTTCCTAACAGAAATCTAAGTGTCCAAGTCATGATGAAGGTCATCAAAAAGGAAAATGATTTTTAAATGATCAAAATTGTTTATTCCAAGCTATGAGATTTTCAGTATCACCCCACCCTCTTGAATATTATTAAGTTTTGTAAATTATAAACAAATTATAGAGGGTTGAAAGAACGGTAATGTGTGGGAAGTGTATGTAAACTCACCGAGACACTGAACATGTCTGCTGGCAACGGGTAAATGCATGCATGATACAAAGGCAACTTCGTCGGGGTACTGAATAGGCCTGTTGGCAACGAAACAATGTTGGGTTTAAGAATATCCTCAGATAACTATTTCGATTTGATAAAGTGAAAATATGTCCCATATCATGAATGAACGACTCTTGGACATGATAGAGGTACTAGAGTGGGTTAAATGACATCCCTGTTGAGGCTATGGATGCCTACTGGTAGCAGTGGCCTTGTCAACAGTATCGAAGTCAACTACATAAACATCGCTACACTCGTAATCTAAGTTAGATGCCGGATTACATTTTTTTTAGACAGAAATATATCTAATGCTAAAATGAGTTATTTCTGAGTTATGATCGAAATGTTGAACCTGTTGTTAATTGTTTCTAAAAAATCATTTCATCTGGCCCCCTTGTTAGCATTAGAAGTCACTCCTGGATTGCTTGCAGGAGCAGAGCCTAATGCCCATCAGTTTAATTTCACGATTTGTTTAATGAGGTGATCAAATGGAGGCTAACTCAAGACGATGTAGCTCTAACTGTGAAACTAGGTCAGGCATGCATGGGTAAGTGAGGTCTTAGGTAACTTCAGATAGTGAGTTGTTGTAAGGGTGAGTAGGGGGAAGAATTATATCACAGAAATGTGAATGTATGAAGTAAATGTTAGTGATATTTCTTGTAAGGGGGTTAGAATGCAAAAGAATGGGTTAAAAACCCACTTGTCCTAAGTTTGGATGTAAATGTGCTCGTGGTAAAGAGTGAATGGATCTGGACGGCGTGCATCTACGCACCCAAATCAATGGCATATATGAGATTCTGGAACCCCCCCCGCCTTTCTATATTTAAGTGGATGGGGGGGGTCCAGAATTGGGCACGCAGGTTTTTGACGGCCAAGATCAGCGCGCCCAGATCAACGGTGCTTGGACAATCCCGTCCTTCTCAGCTGCTCGGTGTTTAGCTAATKTGGGCCCCCTTCCCATCGTGTCAGCTTGTGGACCATCCTCCCTCTTGCCATTTGTTCTCTTCCTAGCCGTGCGATGAGGCTCGCGCCCTTTTACCCTTTCCTCATCTTCCGACATCTGTCACTCTCCCCTTCTCCAGGTCACATGGTCCCTTTCCCATTGCACCATCCATCCATTGCTTTCCATGTGTCTCCCCTGTAACCTCTCTTGCTCCCTCATCGCTTCTTACTCCGCTCCCCGCNATTGCACCATCCATCCATTGCTTGCCATGTGTCTCCCCTGTAACCTCTCTTGCTCCCTCATCGCTTCTTACTCCGCTCCCCGCTGTTTTGGCCCCTTCACTCCATTCCTGTGCCCCACCTTCCGCGCTGGCCTCCACGCATATTCTTTGAGCCAGTCAGTTATTCCAGGTGGCAGCGTGGGAGGCCCCCCACGTCCCGAAGGTGCCGAGTTGGTCGGTCCATCCTCAATCCCAATGAAACAGTTATTGAAGCGGTTGTTGGTGGTTAGACATCGCCTCTGCCATAATGGGAAAGCACGGAAATGAATTAAAGGCGCATCGATTCACCGATGAAACTATCAAAAGAAAGATCATGTCTGCCATAAGTTGCACGACCATTCAAATATTTCGGCTGCAGATCGTCAGAGGCCATGCAGAAGCAAAGCTTTTAATACTACGTCTAGATTTTGTTGTTGTTTCTAGTTTGAGTATATGAAGGTGTTTTCACCATTTTTGTATCTATCGATGGTAGAGCTAAGCTCCCGACTATAAAGCTTCAACAACCATTATGGTTTCCTGGTTATGCCTCTATGTTTGAGACTTCTTGGTTTATGACAAATAGTTCTTCCTTTCATCTATGTTTCATCTCATGCCAGAGAGTTCACAGTCAAAGGATTCGCGTGGATTATTGCAATTTTGTTATGATAAAGGATTTGTTGTGACATTATTGTATTCTCCGGTCTTCTGTGTTTGAATATAAAAGGATTTTGTGTTCGGATGCTATCTTCTCCAGTCTGTTACGAACCTGATGTTTATGATAGACCTTCACACTCTTCTCATGCAAGTCTTCCCCCTATTCACCCTTTATTGCAACTCATTGTTTGAAGTTTATCAAGACCTCACTCGTCCATGCATGCCTGGCCTAGTTTCTGAGTTGAGACGATATTGTTCAAAGTTTTCCTCCATTTAATCACCTCTTTAAAATAAAGCGTGACATTAATCTGATGGGTGTCAGGCTCTGCTCCTGCAAGCAATCCAGAAGTGACTTCTGACACTAACATTTCTGGCGCCGTTGTCGGGGACGAAGTTGAATATTTTCCCCGGATTTGAAYGACAAAGATCAACTGATTCTGAAGGTGCATCAGATATCAGAACTTGAAGATTGCTACTGTGCACCTGGCGACTCCATTGTGATGAATCCGCTGGGGAGAACCTGCTCTATCAATTGTGGCTTCGAGAGGCAGACACACGAGGTCTAATCCACACTTGCCTTTAGCTACACCAGAAGCTGACTCGGAAGCGGTGCACAGAAAGGGAAAGAGCTATGTGAAATAAGTTTCCATCACTGAAACAGGTAATACGCCTTCCCCTTCTGTGAGAACTCCATTTTCTTATTCTCAGCTTCCTAGTCGTCCTTCCTCTGAGGTTTCCCATTTTCTGAATTTCGGGAGTGTTCCTGCTGAGTTTCTCCTCCTGGTTTGGTAGCAGAAAGAGAGATCCTTGTCACTCCCCCCTCCCTGGAAGTTTTTCCTCGACACAGACCTCAGGCCTCTGAAGGTTTCACCACCCCTCCTTTTATTGCTACTACTGCACAGAGAGAAGCATCTGCACATTCAGGTCCCTTAGCTCTCTCTTTGTTTTCTCCATCGTTTCCTTCGAGAGCCTCCTTTTCGACATCTCCCGTTCACACCCCTTCTCCTCCTAGTTCTCCTCCACCTAATATCCCTATGGATGGTGCTAATACCCCTCCGAACAGGATGGACGCCATAGTCGCTGCTAGATATGCTCCTTTAATCCTACCCCATCCTATGAATCCTCTCCCTGCTGGAGACTATTTGAAATACATGCCCAAGTTCGCGGGGGAAGGAGACATAACTGCAGAAGAGCATCTGGTTGCTTTCTACAGTTATGCAGACAACTTAAACATTGAGAATGAAGATGTCTGGATGAGAGTCTTTGTCCAGAGCCTGGATGGCGAGGTAAGGAAATGGTTCAGAGGACTGGCCCCTGGATCTATTGCTGGAATTGAAGCCCTGGATAATGTTTTCCTGAGGCAGTGGGGAGATAGGAAAGATTACATATATTACATGACAGAGTTTGGGTCGCTGAAGAATATGGAAGGAGAGTTTGTCTCTAACTTCTCCAAAAGATTCAATAAAATGTATAACAAGATTCCTGCAGAGGTAAAGCCCTCTGAAGCCTCTGCTCAGATTTCCTATG
>JZKD02S1171860.1:164104-186237 GCA_000966675.3 Picea glauca
TGTGTGTGATTGTTTATTTCTTACTGCTCATTATTGGATAATAATTCTACATTGATATAACATTTGAAGAAAAAGGATTATAATTATGCTATTACTGATTCACCCCCCCCTCTCAATAATCCAACAGGAATGGTCTCACCATTTCATTCACACATTTGAGGGCATCCCATCAAACTGGTATACAGACCAAGAATTGTACAAAGGAACTACGAGATGGACAATATTACAACATAACTTTACAGTCACTTTCTCATTTGAGCATGAGAACCCCAACATAGATGCAACACTTAAACAAATAAGAGGGGTGATATTCATTAAGGAACCAAAAGTTGAACTCATAACAGAAGAACGACAAAAAAATAGACAAACAGTGAAAGAACTACTGTCATGCTACCATGTGCAGGAAGAAGCACCAGATGAAGATGAACCGCATGATATTCAGATTGAAGAAGATGAAGGAGAGAGAGAAGTGGAAGGTCCACCTCTGGAATTAGAAGTTATTGTTGCACTGATCAAGGTGAAGAAAGTGAACATCAGGACAATGGAGAATCCCAAAATAGCCAGCATTGGATACTATTGGGATGAGCAAACAGTAGAAAGTATAATAGAGTTACTGCGTGAGTACAACGACCTGTTCCCAACAAAGTTCATAGAAATGAAATGCATAGCAGGAGAGATAGGTGAAATGAAAGTACCGTTCATAGCTAAGGCAAGACCAATCAGACAATGACCATATAGACTAAACCCAATATATAAGCAAAAATTCAAAGCGGAGATCGATAGGATGTTGGAGGTTGGAATCATAGAACCTGTAGAATAATCCAAATGGATAAGCCCGATGGTATTTTAGGAGAAGAAACAAGGGGGAATAAGAATATGCATCGACTTGAGAAATTTGAACGATGCGTGCTTACATGACCCATTCCCTACCTCGTTCACAGATGAATTCTTGGAGAATGTAGGAGGACAGGAAGCTTATTCATTAACCAATAGATTCTCAGGATACCAGCAGATCAAGATAGCATTGGAAGACAGATACAATACCACTTTTTCCATGGAATGGGGATCCTACTTGTATATAGTCATGCCATTTGGACTGAAGAATGAACCAACAATATTTTCTAGAGTAGTCATGGCTGAATTTAAAGAATTTATCCACCAGTTTCTAGAAGTATACTTGGATGATTGGACAGTCTATAGTATGTTGAAGAACCACGTTGAAGTATTACGACTAATGTTATAAAGATGCAGGTAGTGCTAGATATCATTAAATATCAATAAGTGCATATTTTGAACACCTTTTGGGAAACTATTGGGCCATATAGTATGCAAGCAAGGTTTGCTAGTAGACCCCACCAAGATTGTAGTAATTGTTAACCTGCCACCACCAAAAATAGTCTGTCAATTGAGAGCGACATTGGGACACACAAGACACTACAGGAAGTTTATAAAAGGTTATGCATGGATCACTGCACCAATGGAGAAATTGATAAGAAAATACAGCAAGTTTCAGTGGAATGAGGAATGTCAGCGCGGATTGGACACACTAAAAGAAAAGATGGTAACCACACCAATACTGGTATTCCCTGATTGGAAAAATACATTCCATGTACATGTAGATGCATCAACCATAGAACTTGGAGATATTCTAGTGCATCTAGGAGAAGAATAATTGGACCATCCTATAGCATTTGATAGCAGAAAACTGTCAGAATCGGAGTAGAACTACAACACCACGGAGAGGGAAGGCTTAGCTATGGTCTATGCGATTCAGAAATTCAGGCATTATTTATTGGGAAAACATTTCAAGATGTTCATGGACCATTCAGCGCTCAAATACCTCGTCAACAAGCCAGTGTTGGGGGGGGGGGAGAATTTGCAGATGGTTATTATTGTTCCAGGAGTTTGACTTTGAAGTGATAGTCAAGCCAGGAAAGTTGAACGCGGGACATGATCACCTATCAAGGATCATGAATGGGGAGGAACCTACAAATCTAGAGGACAACTTTCTGGACGCACAGTTATTTTCAGTTCATATAGTTGATGAATAATTCACAGACATCATCCAGTACCTGAGTACAGGGACTGCACCACTAGAATACAACACCGTGCAGAAAAAGAATCTGGTAGTCAAGGCTACATATTACCAGCTAATTGCAGGACACTTATACAAAATGGGTGTAGATAGAATGTTGAGAAGATGTGTGATAGAACATGAAAGACCTAGAATTTTAGCAGAATCCCATGAGGGAATAGCAGGAGGACATTATGCAGGAAAAGATACCATGCAGAAGATATTGCATGTTGGCATGTTTATAGGTAGAGTGTGCTTGTCATTGATGGAAAGAACAACAACAACGATGGTATGTTTACAGGCAAGAAAAGAAGCAATGAGGAAATAAGCAATGATAGAAAATAGAGGAAGCATAAGTTTAGGAGAAGAAGCAAATAGTATGAAAATCAAAGGTCTGGAGGAATAGCGTGAGTATGCAAAGATCAAAGCTCGAAAAGAAACGTAAGCTCATGAGGAGGATCGAACAGTGTGTAGAGATCAAAGCTCAAAAGAGATAGCACTTTGCGCTTTCCAGAAGTGCAGTCGAGGTCCAGGAGAAGGAATCACAGGAGGAGCAAAGGTCGAGACCTTTGAACACTTAGAAAACCTTATAAGTTAGAGAGATCATAAAGCCCGGGAGGAAGAACGATAGTGGTCATTGGATCACCAATCCTGAATACTCGATAACCGTTAGATGAGCGTCTCGTGACCAGAGGAAGCACAAAGGAGAAGTACAGATCTGATCCATTGGATCTGATCATCGAGGATCAATAGTCGTTGGATCCAAAAATAAATGCATGAAGGTTAATCCTTTGGATGAGCATAGGAGAGCGGACTTGTCAAATTCCCGAAGTCCTGAAGTAAGCAAGGATCATTCATCGTCAAGACTGACAAGTGACACATGATCCACAACTCCAGAGAAAAACACTTCGAGGATTTTTCAGTTTGAGACTTGAAAAACCCAAAGTCTGAAGAGATGGAGAGTCGAAGTAAACGAAAGTCATCAGATCAGTTTGAAGTGGAAGGACAGGATAAGCTAGAAAATAAGTGTCATAGAAAGATCGAGTCGTTGATCTGAGAACATGATCGACAAACAACATTTAGTTCAAGTCTAAAAGTTGCGCAAAGGTTATTGTTCGGGGACTCTCACTTTGGACGAATTGGCGACTTGAAAAGTTGAAATACCCGAAGTCCTGAAGGCCGAAGTCCTAAAGTGAATGAGGATCCACGTCAGCAAGGACACGTGGCACAATCAGACAATGACAAGTGTCAAGTTGATTCATCACTTCAAGTACGTGCAAATCACAAATCCGAGTGACATGTGGCAGCTACTAGGATTATGACACGTCATCAAGTGATGTAAGTAAGTGACATCACTCCGAAAGTTTTACTCCGGGATTTTTACCACCAGCTAATTCCCTAAGTCCCGAAGTCTCAAATGCCGAAGTGTTGAAGTGGATACGAGCCATCCGATCTGAAGATCAATTCGGATGCATTGTCAATCGTTGATATAGTACAGTGGAAGGATAGTGTAAGTGGAAGTGTTAAATGACAGCAAGTGGTTTCCACCTCCTATGACTTATTCAGTAGGTGACCACTCCGAAGGAGAATGAAGAAGCGATCAACTTAAATTTTCGAAGTGTCGAAGTCACCTATGATCATTGATCGTGCAGGAGGGTACGTGTCAACAGATTGTGAACTCCGGGTGAAACTACTCCGAGAAAACACAAACGAGAAAGGTTTGATATTGTCGAAGGCTAAAGTCCCAGAGCGGAGGATAGTCATTGGATTAAAGAGGACACGCGTTAGTGGATTGTCAGCTCTGGGAAAAAGCAAAGGAAGGATGAAGGAAAGTTGAAAGTTGAGATTGTCAAACCCTGAATACCCGAAGGGTTTGTGATCGTCGATCCAAAAGGGACATCCGTCATTGGATCATGGACTCCGGGTGAAATGCTCCTGGAGAAAGCGGAGTTTGAGAATCGAAACTCCCGAAGCCTGAAAGGTGAAATTGATATCGTTCATTGGTTTGGAGGGCCACATGTCACTTGATCATTGAGATTAAGGATCGTGTGTGGAAAGAGGAAAGAAGGCATGAAAGGAATATAGATCAGAGCCATTGATCGAAGGAGTATCATCAATATCGTGAGATCGACGGTCCCGTCTTTGCGGGGCCAGAACATGCTCAGGCCTTAATTTTTCATGAGTGGGCCGCAATCGAAACCACAATTTTGGAGAAAGGACGTGTGGAGGCTCATAGTGAATTGCGGGGCCAAAAGTAGGTTTACCTCAAACTGCCTATGGACGTTCCTGCAATCGCGTAGCCATGTCAAGTTCATAGCCCAAGGTCATATCATGAACAGGAGCTACAGCTCACTAAACGGAGCTCGGGAAGAGCCTTTATAATAGGCATATGGTCACCGCTAGAGGTCACATGAAGGAAGGGGATTAGAAGCCAAGGAATCCATATTTTATTGGCTGTAACTGCCAGAACAAAGTGATTGTATCGGCCAGAGAACTTGAGAAGCTGCAGGGTGATCTCTAGAGGAGCTGAAGAGTCTCGAGGTAACTACTAGTGGAATGAAGACTGATCATAGAGACAATTGACAGATGGAAAAGTGTCAAATTCTGTAACTGCAACAGAGAGGATAAGCTCAACTGTGACAAAGAAGATGAAGTGTCGCACTGCCCGAGAAGGAAAATAATTTCAGGAAAGCCACTGATGACGAACAGACTCAGTATAACCACCAAAGAAGACGATGAGTTGCATGGATGATATGACAAAGGACTAGGCATGATAAATATATGCAGAACAAAGAAGATGTGTTTGCTTCTGTTGAGTGTGATTTAAGAGGGTAGAAGAATGATGTGTGAAGGAGATGAAATGCACAGAAGAGGCATAGTGCATAGAATGGAAATAAGACACAGAGCATAAATCGCAGAAGAAGCAAGGAACATAAATGCATATCTGAGAGAGAAAGAGAAAGCTAAGGTGTGCATACAGAGACAGAGCAGAAGATCAGAAAGCCCAAGAAGATGCAACCAGGAAGAGCAGAGCAGTGTAGCAGAACAGTGATGAGACTGGTAAGCCATTGATAAATACTGTATTACTGTGATAAATTTATGAGAAGAAAATATTTATATTTCAGGGTGGTATGGAGGTGCTATGGAGGATTGTTGTCCTCGGAGTTTCAAGTGGGTGCTTGAACATATGGAGTTGTATCTTCCATATGGTTGCAACCAGAAAAACCAGGGTGGTAGGGTGGTGCAAGGGAGAACTATCGTTCTCTGTTATATAGGTTGGTGCCTGTGTAACTGGATTTTAGTGCTTCCATATAGTTGGTGCAGGAACACTCAGGGAGTTGGTTCTTCCTTCTAGTGGGTGCTAGAGAAACTAGGGCGTTGGTGCTTCCTTCTAGTGGGTTCTAGAGAAACCAGAGAGTTGGTGCTCTTAGCAAGTTGTTGCTTGTAAAACAAAGGTGGTAGCCTCAAAGGGAGTTGGTGCTCCTAAGAATGATAATGTACAAAAAATAAAGATTACTTATCATATCAAGAAGAAGAGGTTTTTCCCTTTATGGGTTTCCTCAGGAAATATTTTTCTTTGTATATTTCATGTGTGTGATTGATGTTGAATATTCTATTGCTTACTTCCCTACATTATTGTGATCGTCATTGAGTGTTTCGTAAAGAGTTTAAAATGGGAATAATTTTTTAAGCACAGTAACAACTAATTCACCCCCCCCCTCTCATTTTTCCAACAATTGGTATCAAAGTCGGTTATGTTTATTTAAAGGTAGATCAGTAAGCTTAAACATGACAAGTCATGAAGGAAATTCAACCAATAAGGCCCCTCTATTCAATGGAACAAACTTTGGCTTCTGGAAGGTTAGGATGAGAACCTACATAATGGATTTAGGTGCAGATGTCTGGGATGTGGTAGAGATTGGTTATGTAAAGCCAGTTGTACTAGCTAATAAGGATGAAAAGCTAGAATTCAGCTTCAATGCTAAGGCTATGAGCGTTATTCTGAGTGGGCTTGCAAAAGAAAAATTTGTAAAAGTTATGCACTTAGAATCTGCCAAAGCAATGTGGGGCAAACTCATTAGCAGTTATGAAGGTAATGAGAAGGTAAAGGATGTCAAGCTTCAAACCTAAAGATTACAGTTTGAACAACTAAAGATGAATGAGGATGAGATAGTTAATACATTTTTCTTAAGATTTGAGGAGCTTGTGAATGCCATAAAAGGTCTTGGTGAGAAGATTGAAGAAATATTATTAGTTTAGAAGATCTTAAGATCTCTGCCTGATAGATTCAATCCAAAAGTTTCTACAATAGAAAAACTGAATGATCTTAAGACTCTGTCTATTGATCAAATCCTAGGAACTCTAACTTCTTATGAAATGAGGATTAGTAAAGATAAATCTACCACTAGAGAAGCATCATTTAAAGAAAAGATAAGAATGAGGATTCTGAGCCTGATGAAATTGAAGCAAAATTTGTGAGAAGACTAAAGAAAGGATTAGGCAAGTACAAAGGCAAGTTTCCCTTCAAATGTTTTCACTGTGGAAATATAGGTCGCTTTGCATCTAAGTGTCCACACAAGAAGAAGGACCAGAACTCTGAAGGTGAAGAGAAGTACAAATCCAAAATATTTGATAAAAAGAAAAGTTTATGTGTAAACAATGATGACTCTTCAGAAGACATAGATAGTGACTCTTCCTGTGAAGATAAGGTAAATGAATTTGTGATTATGGCCAAAGAGGATTATGATAATAAAAGAATAGGAAGTGATGTTGATGATGAAGAAGCTTTGGTTGACTTGGAAGGAGAGTTGATCGGCGCTTTGGAAGAGATTGACAGACTCGGACTTAAGAAGAGAAAGCAAAAACAATTGTTGATACAGTTTGAGAAAGGCAGTAAAAAACTTGATGAAGACTTTTCCCTTCTAAAAGTGGAATTAGAAGAGGAAAATAAAATAGAGGACTTTCTGAAACAGCGGTTATCAGAGAAGAAGGCAAGATGTGAAACTCTAGAAGAAGAAGTAGTGAAAACTAGAAAAGAGTTGGAGAAGGTTAAAGCCTTGTATCACCAGAATCTGTCAAGTATCAAAGACTCAGAAGGATTATCCACCATTCTGGATCATCAAAGGAATCCAAATTTGAAAACTGGTTTGGGTTATGAAGAGGGATCAAGTAGTGGTCATCCAAGAAACAAACAACCCATCAAGTTTGTCAAATCTACAACCAATGACAACATCAAACCTGCAAAAACAAAGGAAGATAATCAACCACCAAGGAGGAGTAAAGAAAAAGGTGCCAAAACTGAATCTGTAGAACAAATAAATAATACATCCTCTGCTCAAGGAAATCATCAGCATTGAAGAAATCGTCTTGCTCAAAGAAGACAACCATTTTCCAGGTACAAAGATTTTTTCTATGGATATTGTTTCTATTGTTCTAACTTTGGCCACAAAGTTGTAAATTGTTCCTTAAGATTTAGACATGAGCAATCAAGACACCCAAGGAATAAATATTTGCCACAACAAAGAATGAGACGGCCAAGTAACAAACAACCACATATTGCAAATGGTCAAATTAATTTTAGGCACATGCAATTGAGGAGGTTAAGAAATAAGGAACAACCAATGAGTAGACAACGTTACACCAATCACTTTGACCTATTGAACAATGAGCTCGAATGGTATAATTGTCATAACTTCAGTCATAATGTTGTACATTTCCATCTGAAGAATTACAAAGCAGATCCAAGGATAAAACCCTTAGGTAGAAATGCCAGAGCATGGAAAAAGAAAGATAGTGAAAAATGTGGTCTAGTACTTTCAGCTCAAAAACAAAAAGACCCCTGGTATATAGACAATGGATGTTCCAAGCACATGACTGGAGACAAGGACAAGTCTCTGTGTATAAGTAAAAGCATAAGGATAGATAATAATGTTGATATTGAATCCTCCCCTGCAAGAAAAGAAGAAGACTCAAATATAATAAAAGAATGTTTTGTTAGCATTTATCCCATGGAAGAAAGTAGAAGAAAAATCATGCGATAAGATGAAAGAAAAAGTTGTGAATATTAGAAAGAAGGTTGAGAAGTCAAACACCCAAATCAAGTTCTTGAACAGTTCCATGATCCTGGATGAGATCTTGGATAGTTAGAGATCACCAAATGAAAAATCCGATCTTGGATAAAACAAGGAATAAATCAATACTCCTAAGAATTCTAACACAGGTCCTTCATTTGTAAAATGGAAAGCAGGTATGACTTAGGTTCTTTAGGTTCAAATAATGAAAGAAATACTGCAATATTTAGAAGATCAAATCAAGGAAGACATATAGAAGCTAGTCATACACCTCAAAGTAAGTTTATATGAGAGACGTCTTCATGGATGAATCAGAGGAGGTATGAGAGTGTTTGCAATGGTTATTTTTTTCTCTTATGATGGATATGGTCATAAAAGCCTTGGATTGTAGGCATCATGAAAAACAAAATATGAGCTACAATTGCACAGTGTTCTAGTAGGACAACAACATCCTTTAGAAACACAAGGGAAGTCATTCAGTTATGACAAGAAAAGGCTAATGAAGGAGTCCCAATAAGAGAGATGAGAAATATTGAGTATGATACAGAGGACACAGCTGAAGCTGAAGATGAACAGGTCCAAGAATCTAGTATTTCATTCAAATACCAAGCACTCCCCATAAAATACCACTTTCTGAGAGAGCAGGTCACTAATAAGATTGTTTAGGCTCATTACATTCCAACCACAGAACAAATTTCAGACATCTTTACTAAACCCCTAGCCAAGACACCATTTGAATATCTTTGTCAGAAGCTGGGTACCATCTCTTCTCTCACCTAAGAGAGTCCATCCTGTCAAGGGGAATTTGTGTTGGTTGACTATCTGATACCTCTTAAAATTACTGCAACAACTCAGGGGGAGCATGTTTTCTTTGACATTGATGTCAAAGGGGGAGAAAAGGTGTGGTCTGGATGCTACAATTGGAGGTCTAAGTAGAACAGTGCAACCCTTCAGGGTTTCCATCAATGCCAAAGGGGGAGATTGTTGGCATGTTTATAGGCAGAGTGTGCTTGTCATTGATGGCAAGAACAGTAGCGACAATGGTATGTTTATAGGCAAGAAAAAAAGCAATGAGGAAAGCAACAATGATGGAAAACATGGAAAGCATAAGTTCAGGAGAAGAAGCGAACAATATGAAAATCAAAGCTCAGGAGGAATAGCGTGAGTATGCAGAGATCAAAGCTCGAAAAGAAGCATAAGCTCAGGAGGAGGAGTGAAAAGTATGCAGAGATCAAAGCTTAGAAGAGATAGCGCTATGCGATTTCCAGAAATGCAGTCGAGGTCCAAGAGAAGGACTCGCAGGAGGAGAAAAGGTCGAGACCTTTGAACACATAGAAAACCTTCTAAGTCAGAGAGATCAGAAATCTTGGGAGGAAGAACGATAGTGGTCATTGGATCACCAATCCCGAATACCCGATGATCGTTAGATCAACGTCCCATGACTAGAGGTAGCACAAAGGAGAAGTACAGATATGATCCATTGGATCTGAGCATCGAGGATCAACAGTCGTTGGATCTAGAAATAAATGCACGAAGGTTAATACTTTGGATGAGCATAGGAGCGGACTTGTCAAAGTCCCGAAGTAAGGAGGGATTGTCCATCATCAATACTGACAGGTGGCACACGATCCTCAACTCTGGATAAAATCACTTCGTGGATTTTTCAGTTTGAGACTTGAAAAACCCGAAGTCCAAAGAGCCAGAGATCTGGAGTAAACGACAGTCGTCAAATCAGTTTGAAGTGGAAGGATGAGATAAGCTAGAAAAGCAACATCGCAGAAAGATTGAGTCGTGGATCTGAGAACATGATCAACGAACAACGTTTAGTTTGGGTCTAAAAGTTGCGAGGAGGTTATTGTTTGAGGACTCTCACTTCGGAAGAATTGGCGACTTGAAAATTCGAAATACCCGAAGTCCCGAAGGCCGAAGTCCCAAAGTGAATGAGGATCCATGTCAGCAAGACTATGTCAACAAGGACATGTGGCGCAATCAGACAATGACAAGTGTCAAGTTGATTCGACACTTCAGGTACATGAAAATCATAAATATGAGTGACACGTGGCAACTACTAGGCTCATGACATGTCATCAAGTGATGTAAGTAAGTGACATCACTCCGAAAGTTTTACTCCGAGAGTTTTACCACCATCAGATGCCTTAAGTCCCGAAGTCCTGAATGCCAAAGTCTCGAAGTGGATATGAGTCATCTGATCTGAAGATCACTTTGGATGCATTCTCAATCGTTGATCTAGTACAGTGGAAGGACAATGTAAGTGGAAGTGTTAACCGACAGCAAGAGGTTTCCACTGCCTATGACTTATTCAGCAGGTGACCACTCCAAAGGAGAATGAAGCAGCGATCAGCTTAAAGTTCTGAAGTGTCGAAGTCACCTATGATCATTGATCGTGCAGGAGGGTACGTGTCAATGGATCGTGAATGCCAGGTGAAACTACTCTGGGAAAACGCAAAGGAGAAAGGTTTGAGATTGCCGAAGGCCGAAGCCCCGGAGCAAAGGATAGTCATTGGATTAAAGACGACACGTGTCAGTGGATTGTCAACTCCGGGAAAAAGCAGAGGAAGGATGAAGGAAAGTTGAGATTTGAGATTGTCTAACCATGAATACCTAAAGGGATTGTGACCATCGATCCAAAAGGGACATGCTTCGTTGGATCGTGGACTCCGGGAGAAAGAGGAGTTTGAGAATCGAAACTCTCGAAGCCCGAAAGGCGAAATCGATCTCGTTCGTTAGTTTGGAGAGCCACATGTGACTTGATCATTGAGATTAAGGATCGCGCGTGGACAGAGGAAAGAAGGAAGGAAAGGAAGATAGATCGGAGTCGTTGATCGAAGGAGCATCGTCAAGATTGTGAGATCGACGGTCCCGTCACATTGAGGGGCCAGAACATGCTTGGGCCTTAATTTTTCAGGAGCGGGCTGCAATCAAAACCATA
This sequence comes from Picea glauca, assembly GCA_000966675.3. NCBI lineage: Eukaryota > Viridiplantae > Streptophyta > Pinopsida > Pinales > Pinaceae > Picea > Picea glauca. The sequence goes on from JZKD02S1171860.1 coordinate 175,200, forward strand.
GTTTTGGAGAAAGAACACATGGAGGCTCATAGTGAATTGCGAGGAGAAAAGCGAGTTTCCCTCAAATCGCCTATGGACGTGCCTGCAATCACGTGGTCATGTGAAGTTCATAGCCTAAGGTCATATCATGAAAAGGAGCTAGCGCTCACTAAACGGAGCTCAGGAAGCACCTTTAGAATAGGAATATGGTCACCGCTAGAGGTTACGTGAAGGAAGGGGCTTAGAAGCCAAAGAAGCCATAATTGACTAGCCGTAACTATCAGAATGGAGTGATTGTATTGGCCAGAGAACTCAAGGAGTTGTAGGGTGATCGCCAGAGGATCTGAAGAGTCTTGAGGCAACTGCCAGTGGAATGAAGACTGATCATAGAGACAATTGACAGATGGAAAAGTGTCAAAGTTTGTAACTGCAACAGAGAGGATAAGCTCAACTGTGACAAAGAAGACAAAGTGTCGCACTGCCCAAGAAGGCAAAGAATCTCAGGATAAGCCACTGATGACAAACAGACTCAGTATAACCGCCAAAGAAGACGATGGGTTGCATGGATGATATGAAAGAGGACTAGGCATGATAAATATACGCAGAACATAGAAGATATGTTTGCTTCTGTTGAGTGTGATTTATACGGGTAGAAGCATGTTGTGTGAAGGAGCTAAAACGCACAGATGAGGCGTAGTGCATAGAATGGAAATAAGACACAGAGCATAAAGTGCAGAAGAAGTAAGGAACAAAAATGCATATCTGAGAGAGGAAGAGAAAGACAAGGTGTGCATACAGAGACAGAGAAGAAGATCAGAAAGCTCAAGAAGATGCAAGCAGGAAGACACTGATGCAGGCAGAGAAGAGAAGTGTAGTAGAACAATGATGAGACTGGTAAGCCATTGATAAATACTGTATCACTGTGATAAATTTATGAAAAGCAAAGATTTATATTTTAGGATGGTAGGGAGGTTCTAGGGAGGATTGTTGTCCTCAGAGTTTCAAGTGGGTTCTTGAACACGGGGAGTTGTAGCTTCCATTTGGTTGCAGCCAGAAAAACTAAGGTGGCAGGGTGGTGCAAGGGAAAAATATTGTTCTCTGTTATATAGGTCGGTGTCTGTGTAACTAGAAGTTAGTGCTTCCATCCAGTTGGTGCTGGAACACTCAGGGAGTTGGTGCTTCCTTCTAGTGGGTGCTAGAGAAACCAAAGAGTTGGTGCTCTCAGCAAGTTGTTGCTTGTAAAACAGAGGTGGTAGCCTCAAAGGGAGTTGTTTCTCTAAAGAATGATAATGTATAGAAAATAAATATTACTTATCATATCAAGAAGAAGAGGTTTTTCCCTTTATGGGTTTCCTCAGGAATATTTGTCTCTGTATATTTCATGTGTGTGATTGATGTTGAATATTCTATTGCTTACTTCCCTGCATTATTGTGATTGTCATTGAGTGTTTTGTAAAGAGTTTAAAAGGGGCATAATTTTTTAAGCACAGTAACAACTGATTCACCCCCCCTCTCAGTTCTACAACATTGCGTGCAGGACTATGGTGGTCATCCATGCATAGAGACTCAAAAGACTACTGCCAGAAATGTGATGTATGTCAAAGGGTTGGTAAATCAAATAGAAGGGATGAGATGCCTCTGCGACCACAAGTAACTTTGCAGGTATTTGACAAATGGGCAATAGATTTTGTGGGACCAATTAACCCATTAGCAAAAAGGTCAGGAGCGAGGTACATTATCACTGCGACGGAATACCTGACAAGATGGGCAGAAGAAGCACCAGTAAAAGATTGCAACGCGGAGACAACATCACACTTCCTATTTGAGAAAGTGATCACTAGATTTGGTTGTCTGAGGATTTTGATGAGTGACCATGGCACTCACTTTATTAACAATATTATTAAGGATATGACTGGGGAATTTGAAGTTCATCATCAAAGAGTACACCATATCATCCTCAAGCAAATGGAATAGTGGAATTCTTTAACAAAATCCTTGAAAATGCATTGACGAAGATCTACAACGTTAATAGGGATGATTGGGACTTGAAGTTACCAGCGGTATTGTGGGCATACAGGACCACATGCAAGAAATTGACAGGACAAACACCATTCAGATTAGTGTATGGACAAGAAGTTGTGGTGCCATTAGAATTTTTGGTACCTAGTTTGCACATAGCAACAATTACAAACATGACAGAATGAGGCGCAGTGAAGGAAAGGTTAAATCAGTTGATCATCATGGAGGAASATAGGATTTTAGCAGGGTTACAGCAAGAAGTACAAAAAGCAAGGGAMAAAGCTTGGCATGACAGACATATCAAGYGAAAGAATTTTAAGGAAGGAGACTTAGTCTTGGTGTATGACAACAAATCCATTCAGCACCAAGGAAAACTCAGAATTCATTGGTTAGGACCATACGAGGTAAAGACTGTCGCAAATGGGGCATCTATACAATTGAAGGATTTAGGAGGAACAAAACTCAGAGGGATGATCAATGGGAGCCAATTGAAGTTGTACAGGGACAATAAACCTCCTGGCAATTAAAAAAGAAAAAAAAAAAAAAAAAAGGAGATACCATGTTGAAAAGATGAACAATTGACAAAGGCATAGTGTGCCGAGAAGAGAATGAGCATGCACACTCGGGAATGCCAGCATGACGAAGAAAAAGTCCAACGGTCACTACAAGAAGGAAACAACGGGAAAACAGAAACAACAAGAAAGCATGATACAACAAATAACCTCCAACGGATGACGACCATCAAAATTAAATGAGAAAAATGACTGATGGGATGTTGCATTAATCGTTCCAACTTCCGACAACAAGGGAATTCAATAGAAAGTATGTAGGAAGTGTCGACTTAATTAAAATGAAAATGGGGTAACGTCCCCAAGAAGCTTCACAGAATGCCTATATAAACTAGTACACGGTACTATGAAGGTTATTATGAAAGTGAGAAAAGAAGAGAGCAATAGAGAATACAGAGTTGAAAGAGAAATTTGCAGAGCTTACAGAGGCCACTACGTTCAGAGGACAATGGCACCACCCAAACAGGAAGAACCAAACTAGACTGACCGATGACCCCGAAGCAATGCCAGATCCTCACCGCAAGCACAGGGAAGCGAAAAACAACCACTTCAGCCTACAAAAGTCGTCAATGTGGATGAAATCTCATCGCCTAATATGACACCAGGAAACCCCACACCTATTATGGAGGAAACCCCGTAGAAAACACCAGTGGGCATGGACATGGATGTACCAAAAGGGGGACAGGGACAACAGGTTGAGGATGCATGCAATCATTCACACTTTGGAAACCCTGAAGAATGCTCAAGAGTTAATGGGGTGGTCCTGAACTAGGAGGAAACAACCACGCCATAAGGGTCACACACAACCACGCCGGAACAACCACAGGAGGGCATGGTGGAAGATGTCATCGGCTGAACAAATGAGTATGAAGAAGAGAGAACAATGGAGGCTAGAACCTCGAGTCAACCACCACAACGGAAGGGAAAACAGGCGGTACCAAGGTCACCGCGTAGGCAAGCCATGACAACCATTGTCTTGTTGTGCATTCCATAAGGGGTACGTATAGAAAGAAATAGGTTAGGCCACGTGGAGAAATTGAGTTACTCAGACCATGACGTGATGGACATGGACAAGTTCCCAGAGTTCGCCAAGAAAGTTTACCTACAGATTGTGGGTATAGGACCCTTTGGTGAACCAATTAATCAACCAGTCCAGTGGGTAGCCGGACTGGCCAAAAACAGAATTCTAGGCATGTTGGACATATCGCACTTTGGGAGGGGCCAATATGCAAACAACTGCGTCAAGTAGCTAATGGCAGTCACCCATGGCAGATACCTGTGGCTGGAACAACTCATCTCAATAGATGTAGATCTTATTCAATACATCATAGGGATGCCATCATGAGGGGAGAACATTGTGCAGTTCCTTGAGGACAAGACAAAGGAGAAGGCACTGGCTGAGGAAATGAAGAAGAAATATGGTACTAAAAGGGGGTCGCACGGAATCATAATCAAGCGCATTAGTGATGCAGCGACAAGAATGGCCAAAAACAATATGGCATGCAAATTACTTAGAAAATGATGCAAGGAGGAAGTCTTGGCCAGGGTTGTTGCAGCTGCAGAATAGTGTGTGGAGGGCACCACACTCAGCTGGGCCCCTTATTTGTTGAATCTATTCCTGGATGACTGCAAGGACGCAAAGGATCTAGGGACAAAATTTCACTATTCATGGTTACTCATCCTGATAGCCTTACTCGGATGGAAGGATCCAAGGTATTCATTCTTTGCCACTAGACCCAATCCTTTCCATGTAGTGTGATCCCTATCGTTGGGGGGCGCTTCAGACCCCAAGAACAAAAAGGTGAATGCAGCCATATTTGAAGGATATCACAACGACCTACAGGAGAGCATCGCCAACACTTGGAGGGTGACACCAAAAGTAATCACACAGTATCAGGGCATAGCCAACTTCAAAGAAACTATACATGTAATGTGGATACAGGCACAGAAGGATCCTGACAATCAATGGCTACAACTGTGCTACTACATTAATGAGGCAGACATAGAGATGGCTATCAAGGATTGGGATGATGATTGGAGGATTCCAGTATTCAATCGAGAAATACCCACAGAAATGGAGGAGGAGGAGGTAATACAGGAATAGACACCTACCGAAGAGATAAGAGTGCCCAAGAAACCAAGGACAGGTCAGAACAAGGCACAACAAAAAAAGAGGGGGCATCCAAGAAAGGCACCCAGACGGGGAAGAAGAACAACACACAAGTTCCACAGGTACAGGAGAAACAGATTGAGACAACACAAGGAACCACATCAAGTGATACTCGGTAGGAGCAAGGTCATACTAAGAGGCCAATCATCCAGATGGGGGTGCATGCAAGAAGGTGAAGGCACACAAAATGCCCCCAGAATACACAATCATCGAGGACGATGCGGACATGGTGGCCCAAACGGTCTAGGATCACACAGTCGAGGATTCTGACGATGCTCAGCACCAAAGGGAGAAGATTGAGGAGGATCTGGAATATATGTGGCAACTCCTTCAACAACTCATAGAAGCGTAGGTGACCGACAACAGCATAGGAACAGTCCCATCAACATCACAGATAGGAGGTAAAGCTGGATCAAGCGAGCAAGACAGGATCTAGACAACATCACAACCGAGATCGACATTTCATGTCACACCCAACATGTTGCGCATGGACGAAATCGTGGGGAAGACACCCCTAAAGGACTTGGCCCAAATACAGTTGGTATTGAGGTGGATACCAACCAAGGCCTTGTATAAACTACAAGTCAGCGTCACACAAGAGGTATAGTCATGCGCACGTATAGATGCAGTGGAATTACAACAGATGAGGGACAATCGGGATGAGTTGGAATTGGTACTCGAGTAGTCTAAACTTGAGACCAAAGATGAAAAAGACCGCACAGATAGGCTGGAGAAGGAATTGGCCATAGCCTATGAGAAAATCCCAAAGAGCGTTCATGCGACCGAACTCATGGTGACACAGAAGATTGACGGATTGTACAGACAATCGATCAATACAGACAAGAGATCGAGCACCTATGGGAGTAGCTCATACCTACTACTCCACCAGAGGTGAAGGAGTAGAGGAAGCAGGAGGCAACAACATAGATAAAGGAGATAGAGAGACAAGTCCACGCAGTGACTGACTTGGTCAAGAAGGCAACACAACTCTGGAGGAAGCTGGAAGAGGATCAACAGGTCTAGTAGTGGGACCAGGAAGAAGAAAGGATAAGCACAACTATCCAGGACCTCAAGCAGAGGCAGAAGACAATGAAAATCATGGAGCGTGTCAAAGGAGCGCAGGATATGAAGAAACTACAGGCATAACTCATCGTTGCACAAACACGGAAAAAGGAGCGCCATGCTCAAATGGAACTGCTCCAAGAGCGGGAAGCAGAAGTCATTACACAAGCAGAAGAGGCAAAGACAAACATGGAAAAAACTCAGACAGACTGCACAAGGATGGTCAGCAACGAGATTGCAGTACATGTATTGGATGCACTCAAGGAGAAGATCGCGTAGGCCCAAACGAAAGCAACAGAGCTCACAGAGAAATTTCAGGCAATCGCAAGAGAGATTGACGAAGCACACCAGGTTTAGGTGGCTCAAGAGGAGCCACATGTTAGTGTTGGGGGCCTATTGGATGCAGGCTGAATCAGGAAGAAGGGCTATTTTTGGAAGAGAAGCATGCAAGAGGAAAGAGACAACTCAAATGAAAAGTAGCACACGCGCATGCATGGAAGACCTAATGACGCTAGGGTTAGGGTTTTCGTAATACATTTTGTAATGGTTGGTGAGCCGAAAATATAAATAAGTGGTACTTGAGAGAGGGGAGAGAGGCGGTATATACCTAGAGCTAGATATCGAGAGGGGGAGATATAGAAAGAGATATACGGACACACACAGAGACAATAGTGGACACAGAGAGGAAGAGAACTGTAAGGATTGTATGAGTCACTAAGATGATGAGCTAGAGAGGGCATGAGCGACTCGATCTTGAGGGTTAGATCACAGGCTGAGGAGCCTGGTGCGATCTAGTCAGCCTCATAGGGATCGGGGAGCCTATGGGAGGGGAGAAGAACTAATATTCTAACAATGCGCGACATGGATATTTCCAAACTATAATAAAATCCTGAGAGCCAGATCTTTGTGGACGTAGCCCAGGAGGGGGTGAACCACAATAACACTCTGTTATGTGACTGAATGAATGTGTCTTTGCGTTTGATTAGTTGATGAATGTTGAATGAATGAAGTAACTAAGTAAATTTAATATTCCGCATGCATGCATAGAATGAATGTTACACTAGATGTTAAATGAATTGAATAAAGGTTAAGGTGTAGATATCGCTTAGTCTCAGGTTGCAAACACCTGAGTATTGCAACCACCCATAGAGCTATCTCGAGTGAGACTACACAGTACTCTTCATGTATTGCATTGCCTTCTGGGTGACCAACGGGGTCGATAGTCTTTAAGGGATTTTGTTGGGAAGCTTCTTAGTTATGAATCGTGATCAATCTGTAATGGTCAATAGAATTAGAATCCCTCAAGACTAATTAGATTAGATAGATAAAGGGAACAAACCAACATGATATCTACCACTTTCACCCTTGAATGTTGTATATGGAAAACAAGGAGAAATGAGGGAGGACCTCACAAGAGATGCATTGAGAGCATACAATATTGTTGAGAAGATTAGGCAAATTCATTTGCAAGTACATAAGATTTTGAAGAATTCATAGGAAAAGTATAAGGTCGCACATGATCAACACAGAAACGAAAATTCATTCAAAGTGGGAACCAGGGTTTGGTTACAACTGAATAAGGAAATACTACAAGGTCCTGGTAAGAATATCAAGGCTTTGTGGTGTGGCCCTTTCGAGATATTGGAGAAGGTGGGCGATAACACCTACAAACTCGATCTACCCCCATACATGTGCATTTACTCAGAAGTGGATGTGGAGAATCTGAAACTCTATGAGCCTTCCATGTTGGATCAAGAAGAGGAGTAGGTATTACCTACCATAGAAGACTTAGAACTAGATGTTTTGGGAGAGTTGGCATAAGATATAGTTTTATAGAAGAATTACAAAACTATGAGACAAGGGGAAACATGACCTTTGGTAGATTGGGTTGAAAAGACAACTTCCAGGCAAAGCAAAATGGTACTCCATAAAGAAGTTAGAGGAAAAATTTCCTCACCTCATTCAATAAAATATTTTGGGGACCAAAAGCCTCCCTAAATGGGAATGTAAGATCTAGATTGGATCATTATATAATTTGTCATCTATCTTGGTATTTTCTAGGTGGAAAAAATTGGAGGAATCAACTTGTAGAGTCATTTTAGCAATAGGTCCCAATTTGGAAAATTGAGTCCAAAAAACCATCCAAAATATTTTGGATCCATTTTGAGGCATCAAGCGACATTTTTTAGGTCCAAACATACTCCAGAGGAAGATTCCATATTCTACACACCGAAACCTTTCCAACGGTTCAAGAATCATCTCAATAGGAGCTTGTTTGTAAAAGTTATACCTCCCACAATTTGACCTACTTTGTTGACCACCATGGTATGAGAGGATGTCATGTTAGCCCCCATTACTCAAACGTGTGGGGCTAACCACGTAGTGGATTTTCAAGAACATTCTAGAAGGTCCAAACTTGATTACTAATTCAGGGTTTAGGAAGTCAAAACCCTAACCCTAGACAACTATCAAGTTATGTTAAATATCGAGAGGTCATGAGGTGAAGGGATTCCATTCTTTTGTATTGTACTCGTTCCATAGTTGAGCAGAGCATCCAAGGAGTGGTATTTTGAGAGCCTAACAAAGGAGGTAGGAGAATCTATAACAATCGTTCAGGCCACAATGTCAAAGGAAACTCCATAGAGAGGGACTCTTTCTTTTTACTTGCTTTCCATAACTGGAAAAAAAGACACCTTCTAGTTGGGTTCTCTCAATATAAGATTTATGAAGATACATATTGTGTTCAATTGTGTGGAGGGTGTGTACATTTTTGCATTTCCTTTCATTTTAGTATTCAATTAATTTCATAAATTCAAACCAAGCTACTAATTAATTAATATGAGATCTAAGGATAAATAGTTTGCATAATATAAGATTTCAGAATATTATAAAATTAGTTGTTTCTAACTCTCTCTCTATATGAATATGAAAAAGAGATTTGATATATACATCTAATATAAAAATTGTTATATATAAAAAGACTAAAAAATATACCAAATTTAAACATAAATAAAAATGATGTAAATATGATATTTATATAAAAATATTGTTATAATACAAAAATATAAATATCTTAATAATAATTAAATTTATCTACAAAATTAAATAGAATTATAACATAAATCCATCTTAAATAATATAAAAAATTACACTTAAAAAAAATTCTGAGCCCTTTTCACAATAAAGAAAATTTAATAATAAATTTATTGTTAACCTGGATTTAAATGGGTAATAATGATTTTATCTAGAATTTTTTAAATTAACATGCAACAATAATGGTATTGTTAATTCATGTTAATCCATGTCAAGTCTACCTAACCCGTGATTTGCAAGGACAAATATGCAATCATGCAATATAAAGGAGGACGTTATGTGACGGGAAAGGGCGGCCAATGAATTGCGTAACAGGAAAAGTTCATCAATAAATTGTGAAGGACAGATTGCGAATAAATGAATAAAGGAATAAATGATGTGATACAAAAAGTAGTGAAAAGTAATATGTGGTTAAATACAGTCTAATGTCTAATAGAGATATTTTGAATATCTGTAATTTTTATTAGTTTTTGTCATGAAATTATAGCAATGAGTTTGTTTTTGATATAATATTGATGTGATATTAATTTGTTTTTAACCATAAATTTGTGTATATAATATAATATTTAATATAGGAAAACAAATATATATTTTTGAATATAATAAAAATATTTATGTTTTTTATTTCTAATTGATTGATAGAATCGAAGTGTTATTACTCCCTTCATGTCTTTCAATATGTAAAATTAACAATGAATTTCACAAATTACCACATTTAAATATAAAAAGTTGTACTATGTATTTATTATAATTGATTATTTATTATCTAATGTATTATTTATTTTTATATTTATGTTATATTTATTATCTAACATATTATTTAGATTATATTTATTATGTAATATAATAAATATTATATAAAAATATATATTATTAAATTTGAAAAGTTTTAGTGTGTTGTTAAGTCACTCAGTGTTGTTAAAGTCATTGGTTCGAAATCTGCGGGGACAAAAACATCCAACCATATTAAAGGTTATTTCTCAAGCCACTGGTCAAGCAATAAATAAATAAATAAAAACAAATTCTTTTGGCAAGGTTCTCGTCGTCTCGATAACAACTGTGTATATAACGTGTATAAAATAAAAGAAAGAAAGTATTTTTAACGTCCACGAGGTTAAAAATAGCCTATGGGACAGATTGTTTTTTCATCTGGCTTTTGTATTCGGCCCTTTTCCTGTGAAGTTTTACAATAATCGCTCCCAGCTTCTCAACAAACTCTTTGCTCAATAGATTATCCCAATAATTAGCTACCAGAATAAGTGCATAATTTTCCTTGTTGTCTTTGAAGGCCTCACATTCTAAAATGAAATGTTTTTCTGTTTCCACTTTTCCGGACGAGCATAAAATACATACTCTTTCTTCCCACCTTTCTTTTGGCCTTTTCCAGCGTCCTGTTTCACAACGGAGTTGATGAGAATTAGTTCTTAATTCAGCAATAAGAATTTTAGATCTCCAAGAAATATTGACCCCTATGTACGCATTTTGCTATGGTTATGAGTGGGGTTAAACTCTTCAATGTAGTACTTCTTCTTTCTCCCTAGCTCTTTCTCCCAAGTACGTTTGTGGAGCTTATCCATAACAAAAGTTTGTATCTCTTTACTCTTTGTAGGACACATGCTCAAGCAAATGCCCCATTTACTAAACCATTTGTTATTTTACCGCATCCAAGTCTTCTTTCTTTTGCACAATCTGTCACTAAACACAACCTTAGGCCCTCTGTCCTCTTCCATTTGCTCAATTTTTTTCAAATACCTTATGACTCGCACCATAGCAATTGCTTCAATAGAGGGCAGCCCTGTGTCACTTAACAAGATAGTATAAGGAACTGCTCTTTTAATTTTGAATTTGTTTGTAATCAACCGCTTCTGAATTTTTTCTTTTCTCAATTTGTTTTCAGTGTTGCGGTTGTGCTACTGGCCCATAGTTCACAACCGTAGAGGATCACCGGAATCACTAGAAGCCCAAAAAGAGTTAGAGTGGTTTTTCAGTCCCACAACTCTACCTCTCTACACCTGTTTTGAAAAGAATAAAATGCTTTCCAACCCCCTAAAGTTCTTTTCTTTTTACAACCATTATATGTATATATATATATATGGGTGGCGATCGCGAGCTGGCTGACGCGGTGAACAGTATAACGTGTGTATAT
>JZKD02S1171860.1:201722-218130 GCA_000966675.3 Picea glauca
CCCAAAACAATATCCACTTCATCCATATCCATAGCATAAAAATCTGAATGCAACACATATTTATCCATGGTAATCTTCAAATCTTTAAAAATTTGAAAATTTTCACCCTCAACCTTTGTGCTTTGAATATTCTTTATTGGAACTTGCAATCTATTAACCAACTGAATATTGATAAAATTATGCATGCAACTAGGGTCAATAGAAACAATGATATTTTCTTTATGAATACAACCATGAACCTGTAATATAGATTTTTCACATGAAAATAAACTCTTGGTTCTCTCTTTATCCTTATTTTCTCCATGAGACCAATTGTCTAACAATATTTTTTCAAATTCTCCATTGGAGAGTGTCATCATCTCCTTATAATCAAGTGATTTCCACCAAATGGCAGCATCACCTTGCAATTTGAGATCTACCCAATGGGGCCAATTCTCTTCCCATGCAGAATTTCTTTCTTTAATGAATGATTCAATACTAAGTCCATCACATTTCCTTGTAAAATACATCTTTCTATGAAAAACCCCAAAAAATAGAACAATAATTTACGATAGAAAATCGCGGCTTTTTCCGGAAAAACCCTGAAAAACTGTTGAATTTAAAATGCTCATAACTTTACTTCCCGAACTCCATTTCGGTTGATGTTTTTTTTGAAATTGGGTATTTTTCTGAGAGGAATTCAAATACCCAATTTTTTTATAAAAATTCTTCTCTTAAAGATTCATATATGAACCTGAAGTGCGCCGCCCTCTTTTTCTTCCCTAGCAAAAATTCTGCAAAAAGAGAAAACAAATCGTCCCTTCTTTGGCCAAGGAAAGTGCTCTAATACCACTTGTTATGAACCTAAATAGATCTACAAATATAATCACCACAAATACTGAATACACAATAGATCCACAGATCAAGATAGAAGAAACCACACTTTATTATTACCAAACCCTTGAGGTAGGGAAACACCATACAATGGATCTTATTATGGAAGGGATCCTCTCCTGTTCACTTGCCTCTTCGAGGGGGCATCCTCCTAATGAGCTTCAGCTCCAAATATAATACTTCTCTTCATGTCCCCTTACATTTCTTGAACCCCTTTATATAGTGCTACCATTACCTCAGAACATTCTAGAGGAGGAATCTTCTAGAAGTAGAACCTTCTAAGAAGTCCTCTTACATTTATTATATCTAACTACCCATTTATTATATCTAACTACCATAGTGGGATTTATTTAATAATAAAGTGGACCTAGTCCACCTTACATTGAATGGTCTCCACTATCATCACTATGGGCCCTCTGGGCCCCCCCACTACCTCTCTAGCTACCTTACATTTCGTTTGAACATCAGTCTAGGGATGATAAGTTGTGCTGAGATGCAATTGGGTGCCTTGTAGCTTGAACAGTTCTTACCAAAAATTTCTTGTGAAAGTTGGGTCGCGGTCAGAAACAATAGAGTGTGGCATGCCATGAAGCTTGAAGACTTGGTCCATGAAAATTTGAGCCACCATGGATGTTGTAAACGAGTGTTGAAGTGCGCATAAATGAGCATACTTGGAAAGGCGATCAACAAATACTATGATGACTAATTTATTTCCCGATTTGGGTAAGCCGGTAATAAAATCCATAGAGATATCCTTCCAAATAGCAGGTGGAATCGGAAGTGGTTGTAGTGTGCTCGGAGATTTGACTATTTCTCCCTTGTTGCGTTGACACACATCACATTCAGCTACAAAATTATGGATGTCTTGTTTCATACCATCCCAGAAAAAAGAACGTTTGACCCTTTCATAGGTTTTGGTGAACCCAGAGTGCCCCGCTGTGGGTGTAGCATGAAGGTCAGAAAGTACCATGGATTTAAGCTTTGATTGATTACTTAAATACAAACAACCTGTGTATCGAAGCTCATCATGGATCCAAGAGTACCCTGGGGAAGTTGGAGCATTTGACTGCAATTGTTGGATCAGATGCGAACTTTTGGGATCTTGTAGCCATTCCTGGAAAATGGCTTGGAGCTAATCCCATAAAATGAAGGAAAGAGAAAAAAGGGATCCTCCATCTTCATATTTTCGGGAAAGTGCATCCGCAACCACATTGTCTTTGCCTTTCTTGTAAATGATCTCATAATCATATCCAAAGAGCTTAGTCACCCATTTTTGTTGCTCCGGGGAGGAAATGCATTGTTCCAGAAAATACTTGAGGTTTTGATGGTCTTTCTTGATTTGGAAACATTGCCCCAATAGATAAGGGCGCCACAAATCAACAACATGCAGAATAGCCAAAATTTCCTTTTCATAGATTGATTTTCCCATATTTCTTTCAGATAGTTTCTTGTTGGTAAAGGCCAAAGGTCGACCCTCTTGCATAAGGACAACACCAATTCCTTTCCCTGAGGCATCACATTCCAACAAAAAGGTATTTGTGAAATCAGGAAGGCCAAGACTGGAGTGGTGCACATGGCCATCTTCAAGGTTTGAAAAGCTTGAGCAACAATTGGAGTCTAAGTGAAAGAGTTCTTTTTTAGGAGAGCAGTGAGAGGTGCGAAAATATTTCCATAATTCTTAACAAACTTGCGATAATACCCTGTTAAGCTCAGAAATCCACGCAATCTTTTGAGAGTATTTGGGTGAGTCCAGTCTTGCATAGCTTCAATCTTTTTTGGATCCACCCTGACAACATCCTTGCTAACCAGATGACCCAAGTATTCTACTTCTGAGGTGCCAAAATCACATTTAGACTGTTTCAGGAAAAGTTGGTGTTGAGAGAGGAGTTGGAGAACTTGATCCACATGAGCAAGATGGTCTTTCCAATTTTTTCTATAGATGAGGATATCATCAAAGAAAACTAAGACAAAATGACAGAGAAAAGGACGGAAGACATGATTCATGAGGCTTTGGAAGGTGGAGGGGGAATTACACAAGCCAAAGGGCATGACCAAAAACTCATAGTGGCCCTCATAAGTTCTAAAGGAAGTCTTTGTAATGTCTACCTCTTTCATACATATATTGTGGTAGCCCGAACAAAGATCAAGTTTAGTAAATAATTGGGTGCCACTCAATTCATCCAGGGGGTCATCAATGACAGGAATGGGAAATTTGTCTTTAATGGTAAGTTTGTTGAGGGCACAGAAATTAGGACACATTCTCCAAGAACCTTCTTTCTTCAGGACCATGACTATAGGAGAAGAGTAGGGGATCGTACTAGGGCGGATAATGCCTGCATTAAGGAGTTCCTGGATCATTTTCTCAATTTCATTTTTTTGGGAAAAGGGGTGACGATACAGACGGATATTGGGAGGAAGGCTTCCGGGTACAAGGGGAATGGAATGATCATGAACACCATGGGAAGGAGGGAGTCGACTCCTTGGGCAGTGGAAAAGACCACTTGATGTTTAGAAAGGATGGCTTGGAGGTCTTGTGGCACCGAGGGTGTCTTTGTTGCTTGTATGGCATGGAGTTGGGAAATAACACCAGAATTACCTTTTTTTAGCATCTTTTCCATGCGATGGGAACTAATGATCTCAGGTGAACCAGCGGTGATGCCTTGGAATTTATATTGGTGGCCCTCCTGGTCGAATTGCATGGTTAATTCTTTAAAATCCATGAGAATGGGACCCAAAGTCATTAGCCAGTCTGCACCCAAAACAATGTCACAACCACCCATGTCGATAGAAAACATATGAGATTTCAAGTGGTAGTCACCAATTTGGAGATGCACATTTTCACAACGCCCCTCACATTTCATGGAACCACCATTGGAAATCATGATTTGAANTACCATCCCAGAAAAAAGAACGTTTGACCCTTTCATAGGTTTTGGTGAACCCAGAGTGCCCCGCTGTGGGTGTAGCATGAAGGTCAGAAAGTACCATGGATTTAAGCTTTGATTGTTTACTTAAATACAAACAGCCTTTGTATCGAACCTCATCATGGATCCAAGAGTGCCCTGGGGAAGTTGGAGCATTTGACTGCAATTGTTGGATCAGATGCGAACTTTTGGGATCTTGTAGCCATTCCTGGAAAATGGCTTGGAGCTAATCCGGTAAAATGAAGGAAAGAGAAAAAATGGATCCTTCATCTTCATATTTTCGGGAAAGTGCATCCGCAACCACATTGTCTTTGCCTTTCTTGTAAATGATCTCATAATCATATCCAAAGAGCTTAGTCACCCATTTTTGTTGCTCCGGGGAGGAAATGCATTGTTCCAGAAAATACTTGAGGTTTTGATGGTCTGTCTTGATTTGGAAACATTGCCCCAATAGATAAGGGCACCACAAATCAACAACATGCAGAATAGCCAACATTTCCTTTTCATAGATTGATTTGCCCATATTTCTTTCAGATAGTTTCTTGTTGGTAAAGGCCAAAGGTCGACCCTCTTGCATAAGGACAACACCAATTCCTTTCCCCGAGGCATCACATTCCAACACAAAGGTATTTGTGAAATCAGGAAGGCCAAGACTGGAGTGGTGCACATGGCCATCTTCAAGGTTTGAAAAGCTTGAGCAACAGTTGGAGTCCAAGTGAAAGCGTTCTTTTTTAGGAGAGCAGTGAGAGGTGCGAAAATATTTCCATAATTCTTAACAAACTTGCGATAATACCATGTTAAGCCCAGAAATCCAAGCAAGCTTTTGAGAGTATTTGGGTGAGTCTAGTCTTGCATAGCTTCAATCTTTTTTGGATCCACCCTGACAACATCCTTGCTAACCAGATGACCCAAGTATTCTACTTCTGAGGTGCCAAAATCACATTTAGACTGTTTCAGGAAAAGTTGGTGCTGAGAGAGGAGTTGGAGAACTTGATCCACATGAGCAAGATGGTCTTTCCAAGTTTTTCTATAGATGAGGATATCATCAAAGAAAACTAAGACAAAATGACAAAGAAAAGGATGGAAGACATGATTCATGAGGCTTTGGAAGGTGGAGGGGGAATTACACAAGCCAAAGGGCATGACCAAAAAATCATAGTGGCCCTCATGAGTTCTAAAGGAAGTCTTTGGAATGTCTACCTCTTTCATACATATATTGTGGTAGCCCGAACAAAGATCAAGTTTAGTAAAGAATTGGGTGCCACTCAATTCATCCAGGAGGTCATCAATGACAGGAATGGGAAATTTGTCTTTAATGGTAAGTTTGTTGAGGGCACAGAAATTAGGACACATTCTCCAAGAACCTTCTTTCTTCAGGACCATGACTACAGGAGAAGAGTAGGGGCTCGTACTAGGGCGGATAATGCCTGCATTAAGGAGTTCCTGGATCATTTTCTCAATTTCATTTTTTTTGGAAAAGGGGTGACGATACAGACGGATATTGGGAGGAAGGCTTTCGGGTACAAGGGGAATGGAATGATCATGAACACCATGGGAAGGAGGGAGTTGACTTCTTGGGCAGTGGAAAAGAACACTTGATGTTTAGAAAGGATGGCTTGGATGTCTTGTGGCACCGAGGGTGTCTTTGTTGCTTGTATGGCATGGAGTTGGGCAATAACACCAGAATGACCTTTTTTTAGTAGCTTTTCCATGAGATGGGAACTAATGATCTCAGGTGAACCAGTGGTGATGCCTTGGAATTTATATTGGTGGCCCTCCTGGTCTAATTGCATGGTTAATTCTTTAAAATCCATGAGAATGGGACCCAAAGTCCTTAGCCAGTCTGCACCCAAAACAATGTCACAACCGCCCATGTCGATAGAAAACATATGAGATTTCAAGTGGTAGTCACCAATTTGGAGATGCACATTTTCACAACGCCCCTCACATTTCATGGAACCACCATTGGAAATCATGATTTGAATATTGTTGATGGCATGGATGTAGCAATGATTTTCTTGGGAAATGCGGCGATGAATAAAATTATGGGTTCTTCCACTATCAACCAGAATGATGACCTTCCGATGCTTGATGTAACCGATTAGCTTGAGGGTTTGGGGAGCAGAAAATATAGTGAGAGCATTGAGGGAAATGACGGGTTCTACTTCGGAAGGGTCTGAGGGAGGGGTTATGTCAGTGGTCTCAGGTGATTTAGACACAAGGGAAGTTTCAACATCCTCTTCCAAAATATCCTCRRAGATGGCCATAMAAATATTTTGTTCCTTAAAATTGTGGCACGGGAAATATTTGTCATCACAATTATAACAAAGGCCTTTGAGTTGGCGTTCAACCATTTCAGCCCTTGTCAATTTTTGGATCTTTAGTGGAGTGGAGGGAGTAGTGGGATTTACTAGTTTAGGGTGAGGGATAAAGGAGGGTTTTTGGTTTTGAGAATATACCACCTGTTGTGCTTCTTTAGCTCTTTTAGTAGCCTCCACCCAACTCTCAGGCCTAGCCATGAGGACATGGGCCCGAATCTCCTCCTTGAGGACACTGATAAAACACTCTTAGAAAAGGCATCAAACATGCCCTCTGTCTAAAAATCCAAGCACTCAAAGGTAGCTATAAAGTCTTCCACTGTTCTTGATTGTTTCAACTTTGTCAAATGGCCCAAATGGTTGGTGTCAGTGTCAAAGAATTCATAAATATCTGCCACAAAGTGTGTCCAAGAAATATACCCTTGACGGGAAGTTTTTCTCCATTTCCAATGTTCTTGATCTAGATGGAGAAAACCATACCGGAGTTTGTCCAAGTCATCTGTAATGTCGTATAAAGAGAAATACTGTTCCATTTGGGTTACCCAACTAGTGGGGTCCGAGCCATCAAATTTGGTCACATCCACCCACGGAAGGTGTAGGTCACATTGAAATTGATGGGGCTGAAAGTTATGGGAATGAGAGGAATGTTCACCTTCAGTCTTTGGAGGTGTTTCAGAGGAAGGGTTATCTGTAGGGATATGAAGCTTGGTGCAGAGTGACGAAAAGACAGATTCAAGTTGGGTGGTTAGTTCTGGTTTGATTTCCTCCATTGAGGACTGCATGGTTGTATTGATGGTAACAACATTGGCACTAAGGTATTTCACTTCTTGTTGGGTCTCGGTGAGACTAGATTGCAAGGTATTGAAGCGAACTTCCAATTCTTGGCTACGGGTATGGGCCATGAGGACGAGGGAACTGAAAAGGGGCAGGAGGGGTCAAAAAAAAATTGCCGAAAAATGATATGTATGAATGTGATAAGGGCGAAGAGATGAATCCAATGGAATAGGTCTCAAATAATGGTGAAATGATAGGTCTCCATTTTTTTTTGTTTTTTTCTTTAATCCACCTGCAAAGTTATACTCCAGTCTAAAGAATACTGCAGTAATGAAATGCCCAAATTCTTAACCAGGAAGAAATGTGTAGTTACTTGGCAACCCAAACACAGTTGTGCAACAATAGATCTTGTCTGTTTTAATATGTTTATGTTTTTGTCCCCAAGGGTTAGGTATTCAAGGGTTCTACAGACAAGGTTTTTCCCTGTGCTATAGCTCTTTGATATATGTGCGGGGTCCAATAGTAGTACTCAACCCAATATCTCAAGGCACTAACTAAGGAGGGTAAACTGTACCTTTAGCCGTACTACCCAACTAACCAGGTACTAGAGCATGTCTTCTCGAGTGTTGTTCTCGATGGAACTATAACAGTCAGTCGACCGATCGGTTTATCTAAAGAGGGCTTCAAGAAATCTAAGTCGATCCATACACAAGTGTTGTCTGATGCGCTACCACTCGAAGGGGTACCAACATGGGTTACTAGGGTAGCCTACAGATGTGCGCTTAAGAACCACTGGTATTTCTTGCGTGTATGAATCCTTCAACCGTAGGTTTATGCACGTAATGATAGATCTCTGTGGCTTAAAGATGTCAGAATACATCTACCCTGAAAAAAAATTACCCACAATTTATTCCAAGGAAAGTGCTCTGATACCACTTGTAATATACCAGATATAAAAAGTATGTAGAACAGAAATAAAATGATAGAAATGGAAGAATAACAGCAATATAAGCAGAACAATCACCACAATGGAACTAAAACGATATAAGAATAACAACAAAAATAACACTTTGAATCTGAAAGCAATGTTCACAGGCCTCTTCGAGGGGGCAACCTCCAGTTGAGCAGAGCTCTGTTACAATAATATCCCAGCTAGGGTTCTCATACCCTTGACTTCTATTTATACTAAATATGTCTATCAAAATAAGCATCTAGAGGAAGATCCTTCTATAAGCGAAAGCTTCTATTAGGTCTTCTTACATCCGCCTTATTCTATTTTATTGAAAGGCCTTATTAATTTTGACCTTTATTACATCTGAATATATTGTTCTACCTATGTGCGGGTTAGGACCCTAATAGAATTCATTCCCTTTTAGGGTGACCTTAGGCCCTTTTAGGGCAACATTGGCCTCCTGGAGCAAAACATTAGGCCTTCTTGGGCCTCATGAACCTACCACACATGCCACTTGGCACACAACTGCCTCCAAAACATCCCAAAACGTTGGATGACATCATGGGTGACATGGGTGACATCATGGGCCTTACAAGGCCTACAACATGCTGGAAAGGTGTTGGCACAGGGGCAGACCTGGGGTTCAATACTCAAGAGTGCACCAACAAAGCCCTAGCTACTGGCCCTTTCAGTAGCACCTGCAAAGCAGATGCAGTCTCACCCGAAGCAACTATGAGGGGGTTGCAGGACAGAGATGTCTACACCCAAGGGAAGATCAAGTGGATCTAATAGAATAGCAACCCAATATGTACTTATCACTTATCAAGCTATATCTACCCTGCACAGTTATAGATATGATCTAATACAACAATGCAAGCAACAAGATAACAACAACATAGATCAAAGCATCAATCACACATCCACAACACAATATATACGTGGTTCACCCTCTCTCTAGAGCTACATACATAGAACTGTGCTTATGATTTATTAAGAAAAATCATACAGTTCTTGTCTGTGCTCTCAGCTAGCAAATCTTCCTTCTTTTCTCTCTTCCTCCTTCCTGTGCACCTAGCTACAAGACTTGACCTTCGCACAAAGCTGAGGATATTACAATACAATCCTCTCTCTCTCTCTCAATACTCAATGACCAACAGAACATGAACCACAACAACAACAACCCGACCCAGGTCCTATTGACATTTATTTATACATTACAATCACTCACTGACAACCCTAGGTCGAAATCTAGGTGCCAAAACCATAAATACCAAAATCCTAGGTGTCTAAAACCCTAGGTCAACTTGACCCTCTTTTTCTAGGCTTTGCCAGCCTGTCTTTCCTTACTTCTCACGCAGTGCTCCAAAGAATCCAATGGTGTCTTTTCCCACCTTCTGATTCAATCTCGATCCATCTCTCTTGCTGATCTGTCATTCTCGATCTCCTCATCCAACGGCTTGCTTTTCCACACTTCACTCCATATTTTCTGCTCTTTTGCTCACTTTGACCCAGTGACAATCACTGTGTCTCCCGTGAAGCTCGCTTTTTACCTTTTCTTCCTTGTACTTCGCTTCCTTCCATAACCAAGGGCCAACAGGCCCCCAACACTCACCTGTGACTTGTCCCAAGGCACTTCGGATCTGGTTCCTCTNTCTTTAGTGGAGTGGAGGGAGTAGTGGGATTTACTAGTTTAGGGTGAGGGATAAAGGAGGGTTTTTGGTTTTGAGAATATACCACCTGTTGTGCTTCTTTAGCTCTTTTAGTAGCTTCCACCCAACTCTCAGGCCTAGCCATGAGGACATGGGCCCGAATCTCCTCCTTGAGGACACTGATAAAACACTCTTAGAAAAGGCATCAAACATGCCCTCTGTTTGAAAATCCAAGCACTCAAAGGCGGCTATAAATTCTTCCACTGTTCTTGATTGTTTCAACTTTGTTAAATGGCCCAAATGGTTGGTGTCAGTGTCAAAGAATTCATAAATCTCTGCCACAAAGTGTGTCCAAGAAATATACCCTTGACGGGAAGTTTTTCTCCATTTCCAATGTTCTTGATCTAGATGGAGAACACCATACCGGAGTTTGTCCAAGTCATTTGTAATGTCGTATAAAGAGAAATAATGTTCCATTTGGGTTACCCAACTAGTGGGGTCCGAGCCATCAAATTTGGTCACATCCACCCACGGAAGGTGTAGGTCACGTTGAAATTGATGGGGCTGAAAGTTATGGGAATGAGAGGAATGATCACCTTTAGTCTTTGGAGGTGTTTCAGAGGAAGGGTTATCTGTAGGGATATGAAGCTTGGTGCAGAGTGACGAAAAGATAGATTCAAGTTGGGTGGTTAGTTCTGGTTTGATTTCCTCCATTGAGGACTGCATGGTTGTATTGATGGTAGCAACATTGGCACTAAGGTATTTCACTTCTTTTTGGGTCTCAGTGAGACTAGATTGCAAGGTATTGAAGCGAACTTCCAATTCTTGGCTATGGGTATGGGCCATGAGGACGAGGGAACTGAAAAGGGGCAGGAGGGGTCAAAAAAAATTTGCCGAAAAATGATATGTATGAATGTGATAAGGGCGAAGAGATGAATCCAATGGAATAGGTCTCAAATAATGGTGAAATGATAGGTCTCAATTTTTTTTTGTTTTTTTCTTTAATACACCTACAAAGTTATACTCCAGTCTAAAGAATACTGCAGTAATGAAATGCCCAAATTCTTAACCAGGAAGAAATGTGTAGTTACTTGGCAACCCAAACACAGTTGTGCAACAATAGATCTTGTCTGTTTTAATATGTTTATGTTTTTGTCCCCAAGGGTTAGGTATTCAAGGGTTCTACAGACAAGGTTTTTCCCTGTGCTATAGCTCTTTGATATATGTGCGGGGTCCAATAGTAGTACTCAACCCAATATCTCAAGGCACTAACTAAGGAGGGTAAACTGTACCTTTAGCCGTACTACCCAACTAACCAGGTACTAGAGCATGTCTTCTCGAGTGTTGTTCTCGATGGAACTATAACAGTCAGTCGACCGATCGGTTTATCTAAAGAGGGCTTCAAGAAATCTAAGTCGATCCATACACAAGTGTTGTCTGATGCGCTACCACTCGAAGGGGTACCAACATGGGTTACTAGGGTAGCCTACAGATGTGCGCTTAAGAACCACTGGTATTTCTTGCGTGTATGAATCCTTCAACCGTAGGTTTATGCACGTAATGATAGATCTCTGTGGCTTAAAGATGTCAGAATACATCTACCCTGAAAAAAAATTACCCACAATTTATTCCAAGGAAAGTGCTCTGATACCACTTGTAATATACCAGATATAAAAAGTATGTAGAACAGAAATAAAATGATAGAAATGGAAGAATAACAGCAATATAAGCAGAACAATCACCACAATGGAACTAAAACGATATAAGAATAACAACAAAAATAACACTTTGAATCTGAAAGCAATGTTCACAGGCCTCTTCGAGGGGGCAACCTCCAGTTGAGCAGAGCTCTGTTACAATAATATCCCAGCTAGGGTTCTCATACCCTTGACTTCTATTTATACTAAATATGTCTATCAAAATAAGCATCTAGAGGAAGATCCTTCTATAAGCGAAAGCTTCTATTAGGTCTTCTTACATCCGCCTTATTCTATTTTATTGAAAGGCCTTATTAATTTTGACCTTTATTACATCTGAATATATTGTTCTACCTATGTGCGGGTTAGGACCCTAATAGAATTCATTCCCTTTTAGGGTGACCTTAGGCCCTTTTAGGGCAACATTGGCCTCCTGGAGCAAAACATTAGGCCTTCTTGGGCCTCATGAACCTACCACACATGCCACTTGGCACACAACTGCCTCCAAAACATCCCAAAACGTTGGATGACATCATGGGTGACATGGGTGACATCATGGGCCTTACAAGGCCTACAACATGCTGGAAAGGTGTTGGCACAGGGGCAGACCTGGGGTTCAATACTCAAGAGTGCACCAACAAAGCCCTAGCTACTGGCCCTTTCAGTAGCACCTGCAAAGCAGATGCAGTCTCACCCGAAGCAACTATGAGGGGGTTGCAGGACAGAGATGTCTACACCCAAGGGAAGATCAAGTGGATCTAATAGAATAGCAACCCAATATGTACTTATCACTTATCAAGCTATATCTACCCTGCACAGTTATAGATATGATCTAATACAACAATGCAAGCAACAAGATAACAACAACATAGATCAAAGCATCAATCACACATCCACAACACAATATATACGTGGTTCACCCTCTCTCTAGAGCTACATACATAGAACTGTGCTTATGATTTATTAAGAAAAATCATACAGTTCTTGTCTGTGCTCTCAGCTAGCAAATCTTCCTTCTTTTCTCTCTTCCTCCTTCCTGTGCACCTAGCTACAAGACTTGACCTTCGCACAAAGCTGAGGATATTACAATACAATCCTCTCTCTCTCTCTCAATACTCAATGACCAACAGAACATGAACCACAACAACAACAACCCGACCCAGGTCCTATTGACATTTATTTATACATTACAATCACTCACTGACAACCCTAGGTCGAAATCTAGGTGCCAAAACCATAAATACCAAAATCCTAGGTGTCTAAAACCCTAGGTCAACTTGACCCTCTTTTTCTAGGCTTTGCCAGCCTGTCTTTCCTTACTTCTCACGCAGTGCTCCAAAGAATCCAATGGTGTCTTTTCCCACCTTCTGATTCAATCTCGATCCATCTCTCTTGCTGATCTGTCATTCTCGATCTCCTCATCCAACGGCTTGCTTTTCCACACTTCACTCCATATTTTCTGCTCTTTTGCTCACTTTGACCCAGTGACAATCACTGTGTCTCCCGTGAAGCTCGCTTTTTACCTTTTCTTCCTTGTACTTCGCTTCCTTCCATAACCAAGGGCCAACAGGCCCCCAACACTCACCTGTGACTTGTCCCAAGGCACTTCGGATCTGGTTCCTCTATTTTTCTTTGATATGGACTACACAGTGCAGCCTTTTCTTTCTATTTTATGCTTCTCCTCCCTCTCTGTGCAGACTGTCTTTTCTGTGTCTGGTACCCAATTTCACCTGCACTTGGTACCTAGACCCTTTTCCTCTTTTCTTTACTTAGAACTGTGGGGCAGTTGGTTGTCATAATACAACTTTATCCAACTCCCATTCACCAATCCTTCTTTCCATTCTCCATTCAATGTCTTCAGCTGCACAGCTCCTCCTTCTGTGACATAGGCGATCTCATATGGTCCAAGCCAATGCATTCTGAACTTCCCAGTGTTGGTCACTATAATTGCTTAATTAATTTTAAACAACCAAGTGAAACATAAATTATCAACCCAGGGAAGTCTTTTGTTTCAAAGGTAGCCACGCACTATATATGCTCAATTNCAAAGTTATACTCCAGTCTAAAGAATACTGCAGTAATGAAATGCCCAAATTCTTAACCAGGAAGAAATGTGTAGTTACTTGGCAACCCAAACACAGTTGTGCAACAATAGATCTTGTCTGTTTTAATATGTTTATGTTTTTGTCCCCAAGGGTTAGGTATTCAAGGGTTCTACAGACAAGGTTTTTCCCTGTGCTATAGCTCTTTGATATATGTGCGGGGTCCAATAGTAGTACTCAACCCAATATCTCAAGGCACTAACTAAGGAGGGTAAACTGTACCTTTAGCCGTACTACCCAACTAACCAGGTACTAGAGCATGTCTTCTCGAGTGTTGTTCTCGATGGAACTATAACAGTCAGTCGACCGATCGGTTTATCTAAAGAGGGCTTCAAGAAATCTAAGTCGATCCATACACAAGTGTTGTCTGATGCGCTACCACTCGAAGGGGTACCAACATGGGTTACTAGGGTAGCCTACAGATGTGCGCTTAAGAACCACTGGTATTTCTTGCGTGTATGAATCCTTCAACCGTAGGTTTATGCACGTAATGATAGATCTCTGTGGCTTAAAGATGTCAGAATACATCTACCCTGAAAAAAAATTACCCACAATTTATTCCAAGGAAAGTGCTCTGATACCACTTGTAATATACCAGATATAAAAAGTATGTAGAACAGAAATAAAATGATAGAAATGGAAGAATAACAGCAATATAAGCAGAACAATCACCACAATGGAACTAAAACGATATAAGAATAACAACAAAAATAACACTTTGAATCTGAAAGCAATGTTCACAGGCCTCTTCGAGGGGGCAACCTCCAGTTGAGCAGAGCTCTGTTACAATAATATCCCAGCTAGGGTTCTCATACCCTTGACTTCTATTTATACTAAATATGTCTATCAAAATAAGCATCTAGAGGAAGATCCTTCTATAAGCGAAAGCTTCTATTAGGTCTTCTTACATCCGCCTTATTCTATTTTATTGAAAGGCCTTATTAATTTTGACCTTTATTACATCTGAATATATTGTTCTACCTATGTGCGGGTTAGGACCCTAATAGAATTCATTCCCTTTTAGGGTGACCTTAGGCCCTTTTAGGGCAACATTGGCCTCCTGGAGCAAAACATTAGGCCTTCTTGGGCCTCATGAACCTACCACACATGCCACTTGGCACACAACTGCCTCCAAAACATCCCAAAACGTTGGATGACATCATGGGTGACATGGGTGACATCATGGGCCTTACAAGGCCTACAACATGCTGGAAAGGTGTTGGCACAGGGGCAGACCTGGGGTTCAATACTCAAGAGTGCACCAACAAAGCCCTAGCTACTGGCCCTTTCAGTAGCACCTGCAAAGCAGATGCAGTCTCACCCGAAGCAACTATGAGGGGGTTGCAGGACAGAGATGTCTACACCCAAGGGAAGATCAAGTGGATCTAATAGAATAGCAACCCAATATGTACTTATCACTTATCAAGCTATATCTACCCTGCACAGTTATAGATATGATCTAATACAACAATGCAAGCAACAAGATAACAACAACATAGATCAAAGCATCAATCACACATCCACAACACAATATATACGTGGTTCACCCTCTCTCTAGAGCTACATACATAGAACTGTGCTTATGATTTATTAAGAAAAATCATACAGTTCTTGTCTGTGCTCTCAGCTAGCAAATCTTCCTTCTTTTCTCTCTTCCTCCTTCCTGTGCACCTAGCTACAAGACTTGACCTTCGCACAAAGCTGAGGATATTACAATACAATCCTCTCTCTCTCTCTCAATACTCAATGACCAACAGAACATGAACCACAACAACAACAACCCGACCCAGGTCCTATTGACATTTATTTATACATTACAATCACTCACTGACAACCCTAGGTCGAAATCTAGGTGCCAAAACCATAAATACCAAAATCCTAGGTGTCTAAAACCCTAGGTCAACTTGACCCTCTTTTTCTAGGCTTTGCCAGCCTGTCTTTCCTTACTTCTCACGCAGTGCTCCAAAGAATCCAATGGTGTCTTTTCCCACCTTCTGATTCAATCTCGATCCATCTCTCTTGCTGATCTGTCATTCTCGATCTCCTCATCCAACGGCTTGCTTTTCCACACTTCACTCCATATTTTCTGCTCTTTTGCTCACTTTGACCCAGTGACAATCACTGTGTCTCCCGTGAAGCTCGCTTTTTACCTTTTCTTCCTTGTACTTCGCTTCCTTCCATAACCAAGGGCCAACAGGCCCCCAACACTCACCTGTGACTTGTCCCAAGGCACTTCGGATCTGGTTCCTCTGTTTTTCTTTGATATGGACTGTGCAGTGCAGCCTTTTCTTTTTGCTTTGTGCTTCTCCTCCCTCTCTGTGCAGACTGTCTTTTCTGTGTCTGGTACCCAGTTTCAACTGCACTTGGTACCTAGACCCTTTTCCTCTTGTCTTTACTTAGAACTGTGGGGCAGTTGGTTGTCATAATACAACTTTATCCAACTCCCATTCACCCATCCTTCTTTCCATTCTCCATTCAATGTCTTCAGCTGCACAACTCCTCCTTCTGTGACATAGGCGATCTCATATGGTCCAAGCCAATGCATTTTGAACTTCCCAGGGTGTTTTATAAAATTACTATCATACATCAGCACTAAGTCACCTTGCTTGAATACCTTCTTCTTGATGTTCCTGTCATGGTAGGCCTTCTCTCTCTCCTTGTGAACTTGTTGAGGAAACCCGACAATGAATCTGTCTTCTTCCAGTTCAACTAATTGTGCAATCCTCTCGTGAACAGCGCCAATGTCATCCATGTTTGTGAACACAACAATCCTTAAGATGGGTACCAAATATTCCATCGAGACAATAGCTTCAATACCATACACCAACTTGAAAGGGGTTTGCATTGTTAATTTCTTGCAAGTGGTTCTATAGGCCCATAGTACTATAGGTACTCTTAAATCCCAGTCATTCTTGTTCACACTACAAATATTCGTCAATGTGGTTTCCAAGATCTTGTTGAATGCTTCCACTATCCCATTTGCTTGTGGATGGTAAGGCGTACTCTTCTTTTGACTCATTCTCTTTTCCCGAAGTATCATCTCCCATCTCTCCAGAGCTTTCTCCAAACCCTAGCCCACCTTCAAGTCCAAATCTAACCATGGCGGGATTAAATGTTGG
>JZKD02S1171872.1:0-12711 GCA_000966675.3 Picea glauca
ACTTCACAAAAATCTTTATTGTGGAATACGATGCCTCGGGAAATGGCATTGGTGTTTTTCTAATGCAAGAAGGAAGGCCCCTTGATTTTGAAATTCGGCCACTCAAGGGAAAGGACTTACACAAACCCATATGTGAGAAGGAAATTATGTCAATACTACATGCATTGAAGAAATGGCGCCCTTACCTAACAAGTAGGCACTTCAAAGTCAAAATAGATCATGATAGTCTTAAATACTTCTTGGAAGAAATATTATCTTTAGAAGAACAATAAAAATGGGTGACCAAAATGTTGGGTTATGATTTTGAAATCATCTATAAAAAAGGGAATCAAAATGGTGTGGCAGATGAACTCTCAAGAAAGGATGAAGATGTTGAGGCCTTTCTCTGTATTATCTCGATCATCCAACCCGATTGGATAATAGGCGCGAGGGATGAATGTAAGAATGATGAAAACATGTGGACTCTCATTCAAAGGTTGCAGTAGGATTCCAGTGCATAAGATACATTTACATGGTTAAATGATTCACTATGGTAGAAATATCTCTTATATTTATGTAAGAATGTCCAACTCAAAAAAAAAGGTATTATTCAAATTGCACATCTCTCTGGTAGGAGGGCACTCAGAATTTTTGAAAACGTACCATAGGGTCCAGAAGGAATTTTTTGGGGATGGCCTTAAAAATGATGTTCAAAGGTTTGTGGAAGAATGCTTGGTTTTCCAACAAAATAAGGTGGAAACAATTAAGACCCAAGGTCTTTTACAACCATTATCCATTCCAAGTCAGTGTTGGGAGGAGGTTTCCATGGATTTCATCACAAGGTTACCGAAGTCTAAAGGAAAGAGTGTAATCATGGTGATTGTTGATAGACTGACCAAGTCCGCACACTTTTGTGCACTCTCTCATCCTTTCAAAGCCATTATAGTTTCCACTGGATTCATGGAGATATTTTAATAGATACATGAAAGGCCAAAGATTATTGTAAGTGACAGAGATCCCATTTTCACTGGACATTTATGCACAAAATTAATTTCTTGTTTGGGTACTCAATTGGCTCATAGCTCATCTTATCATCCTCAATATGTAGGAAAAACTGAGATAGTGAACAAATTTCTGGAAGGATACCTTCGTTGCTTTGTCTCTGATAAACAAACACAATGGTTCAAATGGTTACCATTGGCAAAATGGTGGTATAACACTTCCTTTCATACTGCAACAAAAATGACACCACTTATGGCACTCTATGGATACCACCCACCTTCCATCACTTCTTCTCTAAAATAAAAATCTAAAGTTCAAGCGGTGGAAGATCACATCGAACATCAACAACAAGTTCTCCAACTCTTAAAGGACAACCTGACGATGGCACATAATCACATGAAACAAGAAGCATATCAGCATTGCAATGAAAGAAGTTTTGAAGTAGGGGATTGGGTATTTTTAAGAATACAACCATACAAACATGCATCCCTCAAGTAAGCTAAGAAGGATACTAAATTATCACTAAATTACTATGTCCCTTATAAGGTGTTGCAAAAGATTGGTACTATGGCATACAAATTAGATTTGCCTACATCTTCACAAGTACACCCAGTTTTCTATGTTTCATGATTAAAGAAGGTTATAGGTGACAAGATCTCAGTTCAAACTATATTGTCAGAACTTGATGAGGAAGGAAAAATAATATTGGAGGCTGAAGCTATCACTGACACAAGAATTTTGCAACTGAGGAATAGATCCATTTCAGAGTATCTCATTAAGTGGAGGAAACTACCTACTAAATATTCTACTTGGGAAGATGAGTCTTTTATACAGAAACATCTAGAATTACTTAAGCATTTTGGACAACATTTGTCTAAAGGGGAGGGGCATGTTAAGCCCTAAATAGTGGCACATTACCCCTTAATTGGGTCATATTACTTTAGTAATGTTATTTTATTTGTGTTCGCTTGAGTCCATTAGTTGTAATTGTACCTCCTAGTCTCCTATATATACCAGGGAGGAATTTTCATTTGGAATCATCTTGTATTTGGAAATTTATGTGGTGTATAAGGAGGTTTCCCCCTCAAAGAGGCTTATTATATGAAATTCTCTCTTTTTCAAGGCATTGAGTACTTATTCTGAGTTTCTTTTATGCTACTTTGATATTTGGTTCTTAACATAATAATTGTAGGATGAAATGCATGTACTCTTCGACTGAGTTCATCAACAATATCGTTCTCCTTCTCTCTTATATGCTTACTATTAAAGTCATATTCATTAAGAAACTATATCCATATTGTTTACCTAGAATCTAAAGTCTATTGTTCAAATGAATATTGTAGACCATTGTGGTCTATTCTGAACTAAAAATTTCTCCCCATCAAGCAATGTCTTCACATATTTAGTGCATGATATATTGCAGTGAGTTCTAAGTCATGTGTGACATAGTTATTTTCATGCTCCTTAAGATTCATTTATTAATAAAAAATCACATACCCTCTCTGAGTAACAAATCCACCTAGTCTCAGTTTGTAGGAATCTATACATACCACAAAATCTTCATTTGGGTTAGTAATATTAAGAATGGGTGCACTAGTAAGAAATTCCTTCAACAACTGGAAGCTTTCTTCACCCTTTTGTGTTCATTCAAATTTAATTCCTTTATTCTATAAATATGTAAAGGGATCAAGAATCTTGGAGAATCCTTTTATGAATCTTATGTAGTATCTAGCAAGACCCATGAATAAATTTACCTTAACTACTTTCTTAGGTCTAGGCCATTCCCTAATAGCTTCAATATTATTATTACTATTCCTTCCTCAAATATGATGTGTCCCAAATATTGAATTTTCCTCTAATGAATGGAACACTTACTTAAATTTGCATACAACTAATACTCTATTATTACATGTAGTACTAACCCCAAGTGCTCATCATGTTCCTCCTTTGACTTTGAATAAATAGGAATGTTATCTAGTAATGTAATGACAAACTTATCTAAGTAATTTATAAATATTCCATTGATCAATCACATCAAGGTAGCTAGTGCATTTGTTAGTCAAAATGGAAGCACTACATATTCATAGTGCCTATACTTGGTTCTAAAAGATGTCTTATTGAATTATTCATCCTTTATCTTTATAGGATGGTATCCCAGCCATAGATATATCTTTGAAATGATGTTTTCTCCTTTTTGTTTATCAAATAGGTCATAAATTCTTGGTAAAGGATATTTGTTTCTCATATTGAGCTTATTTATCTATCTAAAATCGATGCACAACTACAAAGTCTCATCTTTATTCTTCATAAAGAGTATTGTTGTTCCTCATGGAGAAACACTTGGGCATATATACCCATTTTATAACAATTCTTGTAATTGCATTTGCATCTCCTTCAATTCAGGTCTACTCATTTGATATCGAGTCTTAGATACTGGAGCAGCTCCAAGCATCAAATAATATAGAAAAAAAAATATATATTTTGTTGCAGACCTACTATATCCCCATATACATCTACATAGTCCTATAGAACTTAAATGTCCTAAATATTTGGGCGTATACACTTTCCTAGATATTCCACATGATATTCATACAACTGACACCCTTTCTTGAAGAATTTCTTCAGTGATGAGGATGAAATCTCCCTTATAGAAATGGTCTTGGGAATGCCTTTCATTGTCCTCTTCTTTCCTTATTCATAAATACATGTGAAAGTATTATTATTAAAATCTAGGACATCATGATCCACATCCATCCAACCTATTCCAATAACAACATCATATAAACCAAACCGTATTATATTCAAGATTGCAACAATTCTGAAACCATCCATGTCTAATTGGAAGCCTTTGAAAAATTCATTAATTTTCCTTTTAGTTCTAGTATATAATTGATCCAACCATGATGTCCTGTGCTTATTTATTTTCAAATTAAATATTTCAATCAAATCAAGGGAGATGTAAATATGACTTTCTCATAACAATAGGTTGATTGGTAATCTTACCTTCAACCTCAATCATGTGTGATTGATGGTATTATTGTTGATTTTCTAGGGCATCATATATCCTTAGAATGTTCTTGTCCACATTGTACACTATATGTTCCTCCTATATGTTGTGCACATTCCACATTCTACATTCCCTTTGAGGGAAATTAATGTACAAATGGTTTCCTTCACATCCCCATCATTTTATTGGCTACCTTTCCCTTTTTCCAAAGGATTCTGCCATCTTAGATCCACTATAAGATGGCTAGATCTAATAATATGTAGTAGGACAATTACTAAAGAAAGGAGGTTGAAATCCTTCTTCCTCTAATGTTTCTTTTCCTTTTTCTTATCTCTCCAAGACTTCTAAAAGCCTTCTATGCCTTTTCACTTCCCATAATAGTATTTATCTTTCCCGATCATCTCTAAAAGAGTCTTAGGTTCCTAAAACTAAATTTTATCTTTGTGGAATGAAAGATATCCACTCATAGACTTTTGTATCTTCACATTCTCCTCTTTAATATATCCCATGTATCTTAGTAGTTCCAAAAACTTCTTCTCATGTTCTTCTATAGTTATATTTCCCATCCTCAGTTGAAAAACTTCATGTGCCATCTTGTTTTCATAGTAAGATCAAAGGGATACTTCTGATAGAAGTACTTCTTGAATTGTTTCTAGGAAATTCTCCTCTCAGCGATATGCTTAACTTGTGTCAATTGGTCCCACCAAATAAAATCTTTTCTATTAAGGTTGCATATAGAAATTTTGTCTTATAGATTGGATGAGTAGTTGTGCATATGAAAATAATTCCTTATTCCTATCAACCAAGAATCATCATCATCTCCCATATTATTTTCACCATCAAAATTTGGTGGCTTGATCTTCCTAAGCTATCCTTGCAACTGGTTTTGCACGTATCTTCTCCTTTGATATCTACATGTAGACACGTATGGGATTATCTATTATTCTTCAAGTGTATATGTCTTACTCATTGAATGTGATGGTGAGTAATGATTCCTTCAAGTTCTTGTAGAACTCTGGTGCTAAAACATGGCCCTCAATAGGTCCTCTTTTTCCTCATCTTAGAAACTAAATGACTGGAAAGTATCCTTTTATTGAGTGACAATATATTTAATGGTTTTATATTATTGAATGGACTCTACCTCCTTCCTCATGCCTTGATCCTGATCCATTCTTCATTTTCCTTTGCAAAAAATTTAATATTTCTAGTAACTGAGTTTTTAGATAATTTTTCTCCTTTTGATATTTCAACATCCTCTCAATATCATCTCTTCACCTCCATATCAAAAATCCATATAGTTTCAAACATATCTAATGAATCCATTCTCTTTCCATTCTTGTTAAACTCTATATCGTCTATAGTAATATTGAGGGGATTATAATTGCTTCTTCATGGATGTTGGGTATTTTTCTATCTTCCATCTCTCCTCTTAAACAATAATCTTCAACTATTCTCTTTAATTATCCTTGTTGTAGATGCGAATCTATAAGAAGTGTGAATACCAATAAAATATTACATGCATCTCAATTTTCTAGGTTTGCAACATTTTCTTTCAAATACTAGTAAGTATTCACTTCATCAATTTTATCAATTCAACGCTACAAGTCTCTTCTTCTTCTTGTTAAAGTTACTTCACACACACCTAGGATTTCTTTTTCCTAAGGTTTCTCCTTGTTTATTAGTCATTATTAGTCATTTATCCAGTATCCTATTTTTTAGGAGAGAATATTCCACCTGGAAAATATTGTCTTCAGTTGACACTTCAGTTTGACTAGTTGAGTTGAGTCTAGATGTTTCATCAGTTTTATCACCATGAAACATTGGGATAATCACCATGTTAATGCACACCTACCTTGGGATCATCACCATACTGCTGCATTACCCTTGATTCCTTGATCTACTCCTAACTACATTATGTTTAGTCAGTTAACTCAGCTAGGTGGTAGTTCACTCCCATAACTACTTGAGAAACTAGAATAGGTGGAAGTTCACTCTTGTAAATGATGGTGTGCATCTAGATCACTCTAGACCACCACTATGGCACATTGGTTCCCCTGCAGTGCGCATTCATTGAGTTATACAAAGTATATCATGTGTAAATTATTCATTATTCATTACGGTTAGTGAGAATTCTTCCATTCTTTCTCTCCTTCTTCTTTCTCAATTTATCTTTGGAAACATGTGTAGTATTTTATATCTATATATATTATGTGCAAGATCAACAAATTTACATGATATCGGAGTCGACATACTGCTAAGAAAAATCTACACCAAAATATTTAGCAGGTACAAAAGATTGAAGACAGTGGAAAGATGGATTTCCAAAAAGAATTCATTCTTACACCTTACAACTACTTTGCATGGAAGGAGAAAATAGTCATACATCTCCGAACCATAGAATTGTACAGGTTAACCTTGAATATAGACAAAGAATCGACATCATCCATATAAAAATCCAAGTACTTAAATTGAATGGATGAAGCATTCAG
This sequence comes from Picea glauca, assembly GCA_000966675.3. NCBI lineage: Eukaryota > Viridiplantae > Streptophyta > Pinopsida > Pinales > Pinaceae > Picea > Picea glauca. The sequence goes on from JZKD02S1171872.1 coordinate 6,478, forward strand.
AACAATTTGCAGTCTTATTTCTCCCGATCTCCTTTTTCACATATCTTACTGGAAGACTCCCAATGAAGCCTGGACCACCTTGGAAGGGATATTTGAAAAATAGGATGAGATGAGGGGACACATTATGGAGGTGGAATTTCTCACATTGGATCCAAAAATCTTCGACAATATTCAATATTTATTTACAAAATTCAAGGATTTACTGTCGCAACTCAAATCTTGTAGGGTTGATAAATATAAGGAGGAGAAACAAATGGTTCTCACCATTCTCTCCAAACTTGGTATGGATTTATCTATGTTTGTGTCCACATTCCATTCAGTTAGATTCTCCTCTGGAGCCACCTATAATATTCCTTCTCTTGAGGACTTTATCGAATCCCTGACACAAGAGAAAACCAAGCTCATCAACATGGGAAAAATCAAAGGACCAAAGGCACATGCACTTATTGTGCAATATGGTAGCCATAAATATCATAAATATAAAGATAAATATAAAAGGAAAGCTCATGCACATCCAAATAATGAAGGGTACACAAAACCCTTCAACGATGCCTCTAGATCTAAAGGGGGAAAGTGAAGAAAAGGGGAGAAATGCACGTACTGTCACAAAAGATTCCATCCAGAATCTGCATGCATGCAAAAGAAAATAGATCTAATGTATCAAATGTAAATATGTTGAAAATACACAGAATATATATAGCTAAACAATAATACATGCATTTTCAGAGAGAATTTGAGAAAGAAGAAGAAGTAGAGAAAGAATGGAAGAATTCTCATTAACCATTATGAATAATGAATAATTTACACATGATATACTCAGTATAACTCAATGAGTGCACACTAGAGGAGAACCAATGTGCCATAGTGGTGGTCTAGAGTGATATGGACACACACCAATAATTACGGGAGTGAACTTCCACCTATTCTAGTCTCTGAGGAAGTTAAAGGAGTGAACTGCCACCTATTTGAGTTAACTAGTCAACTAGCCTTTAGTTAACTGACTAAACAGAGATTAGTGAGGAGTTAACTCAGGGAATCAAGTGTAATGCGCCAATCTAGTGATGATCCCAAGGCAAGTGTGCATTATCTCATGATGATCCCAAGGCAAGTGTGCGTTATCTGGTGATGATCCCAATATTGCATGGTGACAAAACCAATGCAGCATCTAAACTCAACTCAACTAGTCAAACTGAAGTGTCAAATGAAATAAAATATTCTCCAGGTGGAATATTCTCCCCTAAAATATAGGATACTAGATAATGACTAATTATGACTAATAAACAAGGAAACACCTTAGGAAAAAGAAATCCTAGGTGTGTGTGAAGTAACTCCAACACCCCCCCTGAACATCACTATGGTGAAAATAAAGAATGGGTCTCGGCAACAAGGCCATGTTAGGTACCCAAATACAAAAGATACACTGAAATAAAGTGAGGAAAGAGGGAAAACCTCATGTGAAAAACCCCTCTCTCAAGGTACAATTTATGTAAAAATAAGAACTACAATTGCTAGGCAACTGTGTCCTTCACTCCAAGATGACTTCGTAGAGAACATAACTTTTTCTCAGTGAAGGTATTGGTGAAGATGATTTTCGTCTGTTCTACTGAAGGACATAATTGTAATTTGATGATCCCCTCGTGTACTAAGTACCGGATGTAGTTCATGTGGATCTTGATGTTCTTCTTCCATTTCCTCTGAACTGGATCTTTGTAGAACTTCAGAGTGCTTTGGTTGTCACACTAGATGATGATCAACCAATGAAACTGAATGCCCAACTCAATGAGAAAATTTTGTAGCCACATAGCCTAAATGATTATGTTAACTACCCCTATTTACTATGCCTCGACTAAAGATAGATCAATGGAATCTTGCTTCTTTCTTGACCAAAAAATTAGCCCAGAACCAAGACTGAGTGAGTAACCAGATGTGGAATTACAATCAGTGTTATCACCAGCCCAGTCAGAATAAGTAAACCCAATGAGATACAATGTAGAGTATGTTGCATAATGAATCCCAAAGGTGATGGTGCCATGTATGTATCGAAGGATATGCTTTCTAGCCTTCCAATGTATCTCATGCAGCTCCTGCATGAACCTGGAAACTGCGCCAACTGCATAGGAGAGGTCTGGTCTGGAGTGTGTGAGATACAAAAAACTCCCCACTAGCTGTCTGTACAGTGTGTTGTCAACCAGTGGAGTCTCCCTGCCATCCTCAAGTTTGACTCCTGATAGGAAAGGAGTCGGAGCATAGTTTCAGTATATCATGTGAAATATCTCAAGGAGATCTCATGCATACTTGGCCTGAGAAAGTTTGATGCATGATGCATATTGACTGATCTCGAGTCCAAGGAAGAAGTGTAGAAAACCCATGTTCATCATCAAAAACCTGTCATGTAGAATCCTCTTGACTACAACAATCGTTGAAGTTGAGCAACCAGTGATCAACAAATCATCAACATACAGAACTAAAAGTATAAGTGAATCAGTCGTCCTGAGCATGTAGACATTCAGTTCTGATTTATAACGTAAAAATTTCTGTGACAACAGGTAGGAGTCCATCTTGGCATACCATGCCCTCATATCCTTCTTGAGGCCATAAAGGGACTTCTTCAGTCGAAAAACCAAAGATGAGTCCTACATAAATCCCTGGGACTAATCCATGTATATCTCCTCAGAGAGATCACTGTGAAACAATGCATTATTCACATCCATTTGATGGACTTCCCACCCTTTGGCTTTCGCAATGGAAAGTGCCAATCGTATGGAATCCATCTTTGCTACTGGAGTGAAGGTCTCATCATAGTCAATACCATGAACCTGCTGAAATCCTTTGGAAACAAGCCTATATTTGTATCTTCTAATCTGTCTATCCACTCTGTTCTTGGTCCTATAGAACCATCTACATCTGACAAGTTTCCTCCCAAAAGGAAGGGGAACTAGATCCCAATTCTAGTTCTCAAGGAGGAGGGAACTAGATCCCAAGTCCATAAGACTATGGATCTGAAGACTAAACCAAGAAAAGATGTCTAGAGGGAAATGGTTCAGTGGAATTGAGTGCAACAGGAGATTCCTCAGAATTAGATCGAGTCCTCCTAGTGTTGGCTAGATCACCAACGAGATCCCCTGCATTCTGAAGAGTAGTATGTGCCCACTTTGGCCTTTGCTCTGGCTTTGCAACTACATCTAGATGCTTTGACTCTACATCTAACTTTACTAACTCTGAATATGAATCATATGAGTCCTTTGAATCAAAAATCTTCTCTGAAGAAGAGTCGGCGTGTGCATTCTCATCATCTCGGACAAGTGGAAGAATGAAGGTGTATGTATGCAGTTGTTGAGGTGCATGTGAGACACTTTCATCAAATTGGACACTATGCTCAATGATGAGTCGCTTTGAGGAAATATTAATAAGCCTATATCCCTTCACGTCTTCGGGGTATCCAACCAAAATGCACTCAGTGCTCTGTGGATAAAGTTCCTTCCTCTTTTTAGAGGGAATCCAGGGCCATGCACGTGAACCGAAAATGTGAAAGTGGGTCATTTTCAGTTTGAGGCCTCTTCAAGCCTCGTAGGGGGTCTTATCCTTGACAAATCTATAGGGAGATCTATTTTGGATGTATGTTTCACAATTAATTACTTCATCCCATAGTATCTATGGTAGTGACTTTGCATGCAACATGTAAGATGCCATCTCCTTTAGAGATTTGTTTTTCCGCTCAGCAACTTTGTTTTGTTGTGGAGTATAGGGAACTGTGTGATACAGCTGAATCCCTACCTCATGGTAAATATTATGGATCTCATGGTTTACATAATCGCTCGCATTATCGGTTCATAGGAATTTGATCTTCATTCCGGACAGTGTCTCAACCAGAGCTTTGAAATATTTGAGGTGTTGAAAGACCTCGAATTTTTGCCTGAGAAAGTAGATCCATGTAAAACATGATAAATCATCAGCAAAAATGAGAACAAACCTCACTTTGTTGATGGATGTATGCATAAAAGGACACATAAAGTCATTTTGGATCAGATATAAAGTTGTGGAGGCTCTTTGGGACTTTCCTTTGTCGAATTTCTCTTAAGGGTGTTTTTTGAGAACTCATCCCTCACATCCTCCCTTGGAGAAGTGGATGTCTAGTAGACCATCAACCAATTTTTTCTTGCTAAGTTATTGCATGTATCTGAAATTCAAATTTCCAAACCTTTGATGCCATATCCTACTACTTTCATCAACATGAGTAATCAGTAAAGAAGAATCAGGTTCAATGAATTTAGAAAAAGTATACAATCTATATTGATGACTTACCTCACCAGTAACAACCCTAGAGTTGGTTTTCATGTCATAGATGTCCATGGAATTTCGTGTGAATATGACTTTCTTTCTAGTTTCAGAATTCGTCATCTGATACATAGAGAGAAGGTTGACAGAAAGTTTAGGAACGTGCAACACATTCTCAAAGCTTCCGTGAGTGAGTTCAATCCTTCCTTTTTCGGTGGCTTTGATAGAAGAGTTGTCGCCCATCAGAATAGGAGGACCTTTACATGCATCCAAATAATAATATATTTATTTTGAGGCAGCCATGTGATGTGATTCTCCTAAATCTATGATCCAAGCATCAAGAGAGGAGTTGATGGCAATCAAGGCATGGCTAGAATTTCCTTTCTTGGAATTAAGATCTTTTGGCTTCTTCTTCTTGCAACCCTCGGGGTTGAGATATCCAAGTTTGTTTTTTTGAAGTATTTGAGACATCAGATCTATTTTTCTTTTCATGCATGTAGATTCTGAATGGAATCCTTTGTGACAGTATGTGCATTTCTCCCCTTTTCTTCCCTTTTCCCCTTTGGATCTGAAGGCATCGGTGAAGGGTTTTGTGTACCCTTCCTTCTTTGGATGTGCATGATATTTCCTTTTATATTTATATTTATATTTTTTATATTTTTTCCTTCCATCATGCACAATCAGTGCATGCACCCTTGGGCCTTTGATTGTGCCCATGATGAGCTTGGTTTGCTCTTATGTCAGGGATTCAATAAAGTCCTCAAGAGAAGGCATCTTACAGGTGGCTCCAGAGGTGAATCTGACAAAAGGGAATGTGGATACGAATAAAGAGAATTTAGGACCAATCTTGGAGATAATGGTGAGAACCGTTTGTTTCTCCTCCTTCGATTTAGCAACCCCACAAGCTTTGAGTTGTGACAATAAATCCTTGAATTTTGTAAAGAAATATTGGATATTATCGAAGATTTTTGGATCCAATGTGAGTAGCTCCACCTCCAGCATGTGTCCCCTCATCTCATCCTATTTTCCAAAGAGCCCTTCCAAGGTTTTCCAGGCTTCTTGGGAGTCTTACATGAATATATGTGAAAAAGGAGACCAGGAGAAATAAGACTGCAAATTGTTCCGAGTGCCTCATCCATGCGATTTAAATACTTGGATTTTTCTATGGCTGATGTTGGTTCTGTATTTGTATTCAAGGTTAACCTATACAACCCTATAGTTCAGATATGTATGGCTATTTTCTCCTTCCATGCAAAACAATTGTAAGGTGTAAGAATGAATTCTTTTTGGAAATACATCTTTCTGCTATCTTCAATATTTTGTACCTGCAAAACAATTTGGTATAGATTTTGCTTAGCAGTCCATCGAATCTGATACCATGTAAATGTGTTGAACCTACACATAATAGATCTATCTAAACAATAATACACACATTTGCAGAGAGAATTTGAGAAAGAAGAAGAAGGAGAGAAATAATGGAAGAATTCTCATTAACCATTATGAATAATGAATAATTTAGACATGATATACTTGGTATAACTCAATGAGTGCACACTGGAGGAGAACCAATGCACCATAGTGGTGGTCTATAGTTATCTGGACACACACTAGCAGTAACGGGAGTGAATCACTACCTAGTCTAGTCTCTCAGGCAGTTACGGGAGTGAACTGCCACCTAGTTAAGTTAACTAGTCAACTAGCCTTCAGTTAACTGACTGAACAAAGTGTAGTGAGGAGTTAACTCAGGGAATCAAGGGTAATGCGCCAGTCTAGTGATGATCCCAAGTAAATTTCACATTATTTGGTGATGATCCCAATGTTTCATGGTGACAAAACCAATGCATCATCTAAACTCAGCTCAACTAGTCAAACTGAAGTGTCAACTAAAAGAGAATATTCTCTAGGTGGAATATTCTCCCCTAAAATATAGGAGACTAGATAATGACTAATTATGACTAA
>JZKD02S1171883.1:0-12711 GCA_000966675.3 Picea glauca
TCCAACCAATCCATCCCAATCAGAACATCATAAGACCCCAATGGTATGATATTTAGATCAATACTAGTATTCATTCTATTAAGACTTATGGAACAACTTCTGACCATATCATGGATTCTTCTTTTGGTTCCAGTGGCTAGCTGAACCAAACTTTCTTTTCCAAGTTTTCTTTTCTCCAAATGTAATCTATCCACTATCTTAGGATCAATGTAGCAATTACTTTCTCCTGAATCAATCAAAATAGAAACAACTTGATTTATGATCTTATCTTCCACCTCGATCATATTGGACTAGTACTCTACTTGTCGATCATTGAAATATGCATAGATTCTTCCCATATCTTTGACCGTTGTAGCCTCTTGGATGTTGTGCACAATCTTCACTCTGTCTTTTCTGTGTGGCCAATCCTTGTACAGGTGATGTTCCTTGCATATCCAACATTGGATTGGTGGTCTTCCCCTTTTTCCCAAGGAACCTTCCTTCTTGAAATCTCCCTTAGCATACTGATCTTGATGATTTCTAGTAGGCTCATTCCTATTGAATGGAGGTTTGAATCCCTTCCTCCTCTAATTAGACTTTGCATTTTTCTTGTCCTTCCAATATTTCTGCAGGGATTCTCTTCCCTGGCCTTGCTCATACATGTATTTATCCTTCCTGATGGACTCAGTCAAGGTATTGGGTTCATCATACTTGATATTTTCCTTATAAAAGGATGGTAGTCCACTTAGAAACCTCTGTATTTTCACTTTCTTATCACCAATGAACCTGACAATGCTTTAACAATCCCAAGAACTTCTTCTCATATTTTTTCATAGTCATTCTTCCCAACTTGAGTTCAAAGATCTCCTTCATTTTCTTGTCATAGAAATGCTCTGAGAGGTACTCCTTATGGAAGTACTTCTTGAACTTTTTCCAAGTGATCCTACTTTCATTAAAATGCTCCACTTGATTCAGCTAGTCCCACCACACTGCATCTTTCCCGTGTAAATGGTAGGTGGAAATCCTGGCTTCTAGATATGATGAATAGTTATGCCACTGAAAATTTCTCTGGAGCCCAAGAAACCATGCTTCGACATCATCTTACCTTTATCTTTCACCATCAAAGGAAGGTGGATTGAGCTTCCTCATCTCTCCTTGCAAACTATCTACCTCTTATTTCCTTCTTTTTTTCCTGACAGGGAACACCTCTAGACTACTTACGGGATCATCTGATGCATAAATATTTCTTTCTGAGTAAGGAGGTGAGTGGTGTCCATGAGCTCTTCTAGCACTTCTGGAATATCCATCTCTTCCATGATCATTTCTCCTTTCATGACACATGCCTTCTTCCTCTTGTCTTGAGTTTAATCCCTTCTTTTTTTTCCTTTGCAACTGATTCAAGCTCTACAACACTCAAGCATTTATCTGACTTTTTTCTTTCATCAATATCTCGTTGTCTTATTTGTAGCTTTGCACTTCCATCTTCAGACTTCTTACCATTTCTATTAATGTTTCCTGCTCTCCTTTTCCCTTGCGTCCATTGGACTTTGTCTCTACATTACCAACTCTCATATTCTGGACTTTGGCCTCCTTATCCTGACTAGAGGCTCCCTCGCCTTCTTCCATTTCCTCAATACCCATCTTGAGATGATGTTATTAAGCCCCTTAATTCTTCAGAATGTGAAAGATACCATTTTTTTAGAGTTAGGCATATGATAAACAAAATTTCCAAACCATGTTACATGTCTCTTTCTTTTTATTTGTTCATGGAGATCATATCCCCATTCTCTGAAAATAACAGTGTCATATTATCCTTGGCTGACATATAATTCATCTTGTGTAGGTGCTTCCTTAAAACCACCTTCCCAAATGACCACAACTAGAAACCGTGGCTAAATCCTTCCTTAGCACCTTTCTGTCTCGAAGACAACCAATTTGGCCCTTAGCCCTCCATCCTTCAACTCTCATTCTTCATATGACCATGCCCATGACCCTGTGCTTAGCTGAAAAATCACTTGTCTAGAGCTTCGGGACTTCGAAACTTTCGGCTAGGACTAGATCAATGATCCTCATCCTCCTTCACGATCAATGATCGAGATCCACTTTGGGACTCCATGCTTTGGGAGCCTCAAATTTTCTCTCTTTCCTCCTCTTGGAATAATTTTACCTGGAGTTCATGATCTACTGACACATGTCTTCTCACAGATTGATGGTTGTGAATCGCTTTGGCTCTTCGGGCTTTAGAAGTTTCAAACTTCATTCTTGCACTTTCTACCAGAGTGCTTTCACCCGAAGTCGACGATCCTTCGACGTGTGTCTTCTGAAATCAATGGTCGGTATGTACTTTGACCTTCGATCCTTTAGGAGTTTCTGAACCAATGAAAACTATCACATCTTTCCCCTCTAGAGTGCCCAGTCTATGGAATGCATGATTTGTCTCCACGTGGAGAAATTCTAGAAGCAGACATGTGGCCTAATCAGGACGGTGACACGTGGCATGTTCTACTCAAATTTTCAATATTCCAATTGCTCAAATCTTACTGACATGTGGCACACATCCCATGTGTCCACTTCATCCCAGGTGACGTCTGCAAGCCTTGTCACTTCATAATTCTGGGGTCCACATCACCTCCAAGTGATGTCATCATGCCCCACCACTTCGGCTCTTTAGGCTTCTGGACTTTGGGAGTTTCCATACTAGCACACTTCCAATTCTCCCAAACCCTGAATTCCTAAACTGGCCAATCTGTTACCACGTGTCCTCGTAGATTGGACAACTAAGATTCACTTCGGGGTTCTAGACTTCAGAGATCTCAAAATTCAACCTTTTTCCTTAAAAAATATTTTTGTCTGAATCTCGCGATCTTCTGACGTGTGTCTACCACGAATCGACGACTTCTATTCCTTTAGGACTCCGGACTCCAGAAATCTCAAACTTCAAAATCTATCTAGCCCTACTGGCTTTTATCCGAAGCCCTGGATCTGGCGACATGTGGCTCTCAGAAGATCAATGGCCGAGATCCTTTCGGGTCTTCAGGTTTCAAAAGTCTCAAACTTCAAACCCCCTCCTTGCTCACTTTTTCCCGGAGTGTTTTATCCAGAGCACGTGATCGGTGGATGCGTGTCCTCCTACAAATCGATGGTTCCCAGCTACTTCTACTCTTTGGAGGTTCGTTGCTCAAGTGATAACATGTCACATCACTGAATGCCTTTCAAATTTGTGGGGGCATGCATCGATGGTTTGGAGTAACCTGATTTTCACCCCTCAATTCTCCTGATGCTGACACATAATCCCTCGGCGAAACCATGGTTTGGATCGCAGGACCACCTTGGGAAATTATCTCCCGTGAAAATTGGTTCCCCGCAATGCTTGCTGGTCGTTGATCTCTCTCTCTCCAATGGGGTCCAACAGTCCCGACCTTATCCCTTTCTTTATTTTCATCGTATGACCCTTGTTCACCTGTCCTTTGATCCAACTATCTCAGATCTCTTCTGATCCTACAGTGGCGATCGCTCCTGAATTCAAAAGGGATGGTCACGATCCTTCAAACCCTTACAAAGGATCTATGAAGTTTTGTCTCCTGCGTAGATTTTGCAACACCATTCCTCTTGATATTTTCAATTTCATGGTCAGATTTTGATATCGACCACAAGACTCTGACCAACAGACCTGGCCCATACCGACCCGATGTTTCAACCCGAGGATCTGATACCAATCTATAACATCCCCAACCATCCACAGGGCAGGGGATGCTACCTTCAAGCCCGACCTTGGAATTCTTTCATTTACAGATAACTTTTAAAATTAAGGATGCATAAAGATACAATATTTAATGACATGCACAACAATATCCAATAAGCATGCATAATCTAATAATTCAATTAAACGATAATTAAATATACACAACGAAAATACATTCATATACATGTAAATGATAACATGATAGAGAGAACATATCTTTATAAAAATATGACACCAACTGGATACAAACCAAGGACGTTCCACCCAACCATAGACACCACTACTCCAAATATCAACAACAGTGTCACCCCTGAGCCAGGGCTATGAATCCACAAGGACAGTTCCATAGTGAAATTGGCTTCCCAAATCAGTCAGCTCTCAATCTCTCACAGGCTTCCCAACACTCACAACAATCCAATTACCCCTCTCTCTTCTACCCATATTGCACCACCCAAGAGAACAAACCTCCACCTTTCTCTACCACGCAGTCCCTCAGGGAGTCCTTCTCCTTATTCGGGCCTCCAACACAACTAGTCCAGAATCTCAATGTTGGAACTCTCAAGACTCACAGCTGTGAGCCATGCTAGATACAAGCCACTACATCTCAGGCATGCAGACCTCAAGGCATGACTGTATCACACCAACAACCCCTACAACCAACTATCCTGTGGCTAATTCTTTCGCAGTTTGGTCCCCCTTCCCGAGACCAATACGCAGGTGAGGATGGATGGAGGAGGTAGGTAAGTGCATGGGAGTGGATGAGGGTAATAATGAGGTAACGCAAAGGTGACGGAGTGGTCAAGCCAATGACCAACCCCACAATCAGACCAAGGGCAGGTTTAAGTATGTTCGTGGGGAAATAAAGAACCTATTGGCCTCCCCAAGAAGCTCACGTAACCGATTCCCCCCTTTAGGAAAAAATGGTAATTAACATAGGAATGAAAATTTATCCTCTCAAGCCCCCTCTCTTGTGGAATCAAATCCCTCTATAACTCTAGTCCTTGTCCATCTAGCAGCCAACCATGTATCTATTATTAATAATGATAAGAAACATTACATTTCTTGGGCACACTGGCCTTTTAATAATTGTTTTGGCACTCTTCCCTCTCAACATTGTAACAATACATTAATTAAAATGATGGTTCAAAACTTGGGGTGTTACAGTTTATGAAATTGCCGACACACTAGATGTGGCTAAACTAAGAATAACAGAACTGGAAAATTATGTATACACAGTAAAAATCTCAGTATCCAATGAATTTAGGGAAAAAGAAACAAAAACAAAGTGTACTTATAGGGAAGAAATTCAGAGACAAATCCATCTCCAAGAACATGAATTGACTGCAAAGTTTGAGAAAAGGATCAAGATGGATCAAAATACACATCAAGACAATATAGAAAAGATCAGAATCATACATGCACAAGAGGCGACTAGAATCAAAGGATAACAGTTAGAGATCATCAAATACAATGAAAAAATCGAAGATCAAGTTAAGAAACTTCAACATGATAATCAACTTCTGGAGAAGATTGTGGAAGAAAGTAAGAAAAAATAGTAGCAATAGAAATAATCAAATAAGAGGACATCAAAATGAATGAAGAACTTCGGGACTCAAAAAAAAAATTCTTCTATGCACTCAATAAAATACTGAAGGCCAAATATGATCAATTGAAATTGAATATGTAGGTGAAAGATATGCATGAAAAATATAAAAAAACCCATGAATCCTATAACAAGGTCACATAATGGTAGGATATTCATAAAAAATCCCCCGAGACCTTGCTTGCGTATTCAGATAAGGAGAGAATCATAGATCTCCAACTGTTGAATGCAAGGATGGAAATGATCGTGGATATCAAGAATACCCAAGAGCAAGTCAGTACAACAAGTAAAGAACTGTGGAAGTCTTCCGACAACCTACTTGCACAATTCAAGATGGAACCCTTGAGGGATTTAGAAAATGCATCATCGACTCAAACAATGGTCGAAGATGTGCAAAATCAAGAGAAATCTCAACATGAAGTCCATTGAAGTAATCAATGAAACTAGTACAAAAGTTATAGAAGAAAGGTTAATACGATCCGACAGGTTAATTTCGCTATTTGAAGATTCCATGGAACGTGTTGAGAAAAAATTGAAGACATAAATTATTATTCCTATTTGCAACAATGAAACAAACCTTGAAAGGACACAACTATTATGAGTGAATGATATACTCGAGGAATTCAAGAAATGAAAAATATTCATAGACACAAAATTGCAACCGCCAAGGCCCACTTGATTATCTGATTGTAACCAAGGCGTGCCAATCGTTACATATGACCAAGCTTTCTTCCAGTGGCTAATAGATCAACTTGTTATGGTTGAGGACTATGCATATGTCGGGACTGACTTCCGTGGAGACCCCGACTTGGCATTACCTGAGGGTTCTTAGTGGGGAGAGATAGGTAAGAAGAATTTTTTCATTATATGTTGTTTTTGGTATTTTAATTATAATTTTTTTTGTTATTTATCCGAGACTAATCAAGTTCTCTCAACAATGCAGATGTGGGGCCTTTCTGACCTCTAGGATCATCTCCTATTCAGATACATGGAGAGATAGGAACAATGGTGGGTCGAGGGGTGGTTGCTGAGGATATCGAGGAGATCGAACATAACCTTGAGGGATTGACCATGAACATCCTTGACATCACTATGGACGAGCTATCTTGGTGCTACCAACGTCATACAATTGACATATCAACATCCATTGGTCAACTGCTCCATCGAGTGGCACATGAAGTCATTTGTTATAGCGAACACCATCCTTGATGCATATGTACATGAAGCCATGTGCTTCAACATTTTGATATGTTGGTCTCATGACAAACACTTTTTGTAACTTTTGACGTTATAATATAAAGTTCCTACCGACTTACTTGTCTTTTAAATGTGTCTTTGGATTTATAAATGGTACAAATGTCTATCTAAAACATAATTAGTCAATGCATCTGTTAATTTGTTTATACATTTAGGAATATGTTGATATTCAATATAATCAAAATTCTTAAGTATACCCATAACAATGTAGGACTTTGGATGGAATAAATGTTACTCGGTTGTAGCACCACTAGTTGTGAATCAATATGTACAATAATATGACAGATTCCAAATGAAATGTCTTCAGTTAATAACTCGATAACTTCACTGTATTCCACGATATTATTAGTTGCATGACCAAGGAAAACACTGTGTAGAGTGATCAACTCATCTGTAGGTGCATAGATTTCCCATGCAGCAGACGCTAGGTTTTGAGTACTGCGACGAGAACCATCAACAAAGTCAATATAGGGTAGCGAAGACTCCGACATCTAGAAAACAAGCACAAGTAAAGGTAATCATATTAAATTCATAACAAGAAACGAAAAACCACACTAGAGTATGATACACTAAAATACAAAGCACTCATGCAAAAAATATTTTAAGCATAGTACTTCTTTAGTTAAAGCCCATTTTTGGGTTCAACCAAAGGAATTCCATCATAATCCACCAGCTCATAAGCTTCTTTCTCCAACACTTGTTTAAATATATAAGGGCCATGCCACATGGGATAGAATTTACCGACCCCTAATAAGTCACAATATCGTTCGTAAAGGAGAACTAAATCGCCCTCAGAAAAAAAACACATGGTTTGAAATGCTTGTCATATTGAGATTTGACACGTTTCTTATGAGTTTATATGACTAATGCAACATCATGACGACTCTCATCTAATAGAATCAAATACAAGAGACGTTCTTCTTCAGTTGAGGTGTGAGGGAGAAGTTCGACAACTAGTTTCAAAGATGGGATTTCACATTCAATCAACATAATAAATTCGATACCATATACTAATTGGAAAGGTGTGAACCATGTGGTATATTTAACAGACGTCTGATAAGCCCATAATGTCGAAAAGAGCATTGGGTGCCAGCTTGACTTGTGAATTCATACCATCCGTCAAATCATAGTAGTTAGAACTTTGTTGACTGCTTCAACTTGTCCATTGGCCTGTGGATAATAAGGGGTTGAGTTTTCATGTCAAAGACACAACTTATCAGTAATTTTAGACAATATTAAATTTTGAAAATGGCTACCATGGTCAGTGATGATGTCTTGAGGGACACCAAACCTAGTGCCGATATGATTGAATATGAACAATGATGCAATTTTCCCGATATTATCAAATGTAGCAATTGCCTCAGACCATTTAGTGAAATAATCCATAGCTACAATAATGTATCCATGCCCCCCAACCAAGTGAGGGTTACATGTCATGAAGTCAATGCCCCATTTAGCGAATGGACCAATGAAAATATAGGGTAAAGAGGAGCAGGATGTGAGCGACTATTATTGTTATACATTTGACAAGCGTGGCATTTCTGAACAACAATAATACAATCCTTAAACAATGAAGGCCAGAAGTAACCAACTCGTAAGATGGTTTGGGCAGTGGAATACACAGACATATGACTGCCACATGCTCCAGAATGATAGTAATTTAAAGATTTCTCAACTTCATCGTAGGTTAGACATCGTCTAAATATGGAATCAATACCATGACAATAAAGGGTATAACCTAGGATAATGTATTGACGAGCTTGACACCGAATTTGACAATGATCTACATGAGAAAGATCAGGCCAAAAAGTTTGAGTTTGGAGATAAATGATAATGTCTTCATACCAGATGTCATCTAAACTGATCAGAAAGAGAGACTCATTAGGAAAAGAATCCTCTGCCACAGTTTCTATCTTAGTGGAGGGAAGGTCACATATCAACTTGACAAACACCAAATATTTCTTTGAATTGGCCTGCTCAAACTCCAAATCAAACTCCTGGAGAATCACTATCCATTTGGAGTATTTACCCCCCAACAATTGTTGTGTAAGGATATGTTGCATAAGGTTTCAATTGGAAATGATGGTGGTTTTTCATAATAATATATAATGACGAAAACATTGAACAACTTGAACAACCACCAAGGCCAATTTTTCCACATGCCTATATTTGGTTTCAGTGCTCGTGAGACTCCAACTCAAATAGTAAATAACATGTTCATTGTGTGAATCATCCTCTTGGACTAGAACCATGGCTATGGTAGATTCTGAAGAAGCCAAGTATAATAAATAATATCGACTATAATCGGGGGGAAATAAGTGTGGTGTATGGGTTAAGGAAAGTTTCAAATATTCAAAGGCTTTGTTGGTAGTGTCGTCCCATACAAAATTGTGACTCTTCTTAAGAAGTCGAGTGAAACCTTTTGTTAGTTCGACATAATTTGGAATGAATAGACGTAAAAAAAATTCATTCCCTTGCAAACTTTAGAGTTGGTGTAAGTTAAAAGGAGGAGAAAAATTGAGAATAGCTTCAACCTTCAAAGGATCCACCCTAATCCCATGTGTAGAAATGATAAATCCAAGAAGTCATCCAGAATACACACAAAAAAAACATATTTTTGGATTCAATCGTATGCGATAATATCGATATCATAGGAAAATGGATTGTAAGTGTGCCAGGTGATCTTGGCGATGCATGGAATGCATCAATAATTCATCTAGGTAAGGTTGTACAATGTTCTTAATATCATGAAAAGCATAAGACATAGCACGTTGAAAAGTTGCACCAGCATTCTTGAGACCAAAAGGGATTTTATGGTATGTGAAGTTACCCCAAGGACAAATAAAATCAATCTTATGTTGATTCGTAGGTAAAATATTGATTTGATTATAGCCGGAGAATCCATCCATTAAAGAGAAGATTTCACTCTCGGCACAATCGTCAATGATCTAGTCGACAAAAGGGGTTGGATAATTATCTTTGGGACAATCCTTGTTGATATCCCTATAATAAAAACAAACATAGATCGTTCCTTGTTTCTTCATAACCGGAACAAGATTGGACACCCAATCAGTCAATGCTACATGGTGAACAAAACCAACTTTAAGAAGTTTTTCAACTTCGATTTTAATAGCAACAACTTTTCATGGATGTGATGGGTGAAGTCATTTTAGAACGGGTTTAGCATCCGAGTATGTCTTAAATTCATATACAACAATATCTAGATCAATTCCAGACATTTCTTCATAACTCCATGCAAAAACGTCACATAATTCTTGGAAAATGGCCTTGTAAGTTCATATCTCATTAGGAGAACATGAGGCACTGATATGAACATTTTCCACTATTCCAGGATTAATTGAAATATCTAGAGGGATGGTAGTTGAAATATTTCCCAAGTTCCCTTCATACAAAACATCTTGTATTCGTTCAGAAATTGGGGGAATAGTATTGACTGTAGACGTATTCAAAATCTGTTGGTAACTCTCTATAGTCTCAGGTTCTAGGAAGAGGATAGAATGATGATGCCCATCATCCCATGGGGTATATTCCATGGACATAACTGTCATGATCATTTCATCAGTGTGGAATACCATACAAAATAGATCATGAGACATATTTAATAGAGAATGAGAAGAAGGAGTTGTCGATTGAATAGCTTGATAAGCCAATTCTACCGGACTTAAAGGATTTCGGTCACCATAATGAAGACATTCGTCCAAGATGGGTACTACCCAAGGGTCATAAGACTCAGAGGTTTCTCCAACGCTGTTTGAAATCATGTTAATCGAAGCGACAAAAGGAGGAAGAACATCGGGTGGTGGAATGGGAAAATTACCCATTAACGATGAATCCTTTAAAAGACCCACTCCGACATTCTCATAACCAGGAGGTGTTTTTGCTATGAATGGAACATTACTAGTGCAAGAATTAGAACTAAAGAAGGTGGGATGATATACGGTAACAACTTTACCTTGGTGAGGGAAATGTATCACACAAAAAAGAGTAGAAATAACTGCATGCATAGAATCGATCCAACTACGACCAAGTAAAAGGTTGTAATCAAGAGGTGCATCAAACAACTCAACCTCAACATTAACCTCTTTTCTTTCTAACAAAATAGATAACAAAGGAAAAACACCATAAGATTTAAACCTTGTACCATTAAAATATTTTAGAGTATTGTGTGACTTGATAAGGGAAAGAGAGCCAATGGCTTTCCAATAAGTGACAGAAATGACGCAAGTCGAAGCCCCTTCATCAATAATTGTTCGAAAAATATTCTTATTTTACACAATGACTTGTATTTGAAATGATAATTGATGAGGGAGCCTTGGAATGTGACATTCCAAGTCAAATATTATCAAATTTGTATCGGTAGGACCGATTCCACCAATAGCCTTTAACAATTCCTTCTCTTGTGTAGGAAAACTTTGAAGGAATTCGAGAGCTGACATTGTAGAAGGTGCATGTGAAAGATCTTCTACAATACTCTAGTTTTTAGTGTCATGTGCATGGGGGTTAAATGAAGACTTATGAACAAAGAGATTAGGAGGTAGATTGATGTAGGAGAATCGATCCACCTCAACACGTGCCAGTTGATTACCACAAGTGGTGTGCATTCAAGGAAGGGAGAGGCATCACCCTCTCATTTTTTCCTTCGAAAATATAAATCATGATTACAACAATTAATGCTGACAGGTTGGTAGAGCCAAGTTGTGCCTTCACAAAAGTTATAGACGAGGTCTCCATTAAGCGGTTGACGGTAGGAGGGATCTGTATTCAATTCGGATCAGATTTCCATCATTGTAATCTGCCTCATTAGTTAGGTGTTTTGAATGGTGATTAGACACCACTATCTTAGCTTGGAGGGAAGATCGTCGATCCCCTCTTGTATAAACGCTTGTATTGTTTCCAGTAGAGAACATGTAGGATATATGAGATAGAGGAAAAAGAGAGGGATGAGACTCATTCATAGTCCAGATTCACATATTATAATGGACATTCCACCATTAATAGAAAAATAACATATTTTCCTGTTTGTCAATTTTTGTGTAATGGATGTTTAGTTATGAATGTCATTTGTATGTGTTTGTAATGTAGATGTATGTTAGGAATCGTCTATAGAGATAGAGATATAATCTTCTATCTGTGGGTGTGTTGGATTAATTTTGGTTCTCTAGGCTAAGTGCAAGGAGTGCGTGACAGAGGGTGGAAACTATGTGAGACGATGCAAGGAGTGTGTGTCTGAACTCATTCAAGTCAGAAGAGAAGCTTCCAGGAGGGAACACAAGGATAATCCATAAACTCAGAGGGAATTTTCAAGGTTGTTGAATACCTTGGAAAGAAATAATGTGTGGGAGGAAGCACAACAGAGAGTTGCTGAATACTCTGTAATACTCTACCAGGAGGGCATAGAGAAAGTGAGGGTAAGAACATGAGAAACACATTCTAGAGTGGTGGAAGCATTGAGAGAACCCTAGGGTTGTTGAATACTCTGAGGAAGAAAGGATTTTCAAGAGTGCATCGACCAAGGAAAGGATATGCCTTAATACTTCTAGAAGGGCTCAGGGAGAAGTCGTCAGAAGGCTTAGCCAAGAACAGGGAGTGTGCCAAGGATATAGTAAGTTCATATTACAATCTCAGGAGGAAGGGATTTAAGCTACCAGGAGGGAACTAGAAAGTCTGCAAAAGTACGCAGGATAACTGAGAGCCTCGAAGGTTTCAAGCCGAGAAAAATATCAGAAGAACTTGCACATAACACTGCAAGGAGTGCAGAGGAAAGACCAAGAACAATCTAAGTCTCGGGAATAAATTGTGCTAAGTGTGCAAGAGGGCCGAGGACTTGTGAAAGTTCAGAAGACCACATAATAGTCCATCGTCGGGAGGAGACAGGTGGTAAGAGATCAGGAGATCTGGGAGTTGGAGCTCCAAAAGTTTTTCGTAGGGCAAACAAAAATATTTGCAAGGTCGCAAAGAGTGGTTTGAATATAGACCATTGGATCTAGAAGGGACATGTGGAAGCGATCCACACGATTCCAAGGAATAGTACTCTGGGAAATATCCAAGGAGGAGAGAGAGAGACTCCTGAAGGCTGGAGTATGGATAGATCGCATTCGTCGATCAGAAG
>JZKD02S1171894.1:0-12711 GCA_000966675.3 Picea glauca
ATAATTAAAATAACATTACTAATCTAAATTAAAACTAATGGCCTAAATTCAACATAAATAAAATAGCATTACTAATCTAATATGCCCCAATTAAGGGGTAATGAGCCAATATTAGGGCTTAACAAGCTCGCTCAAATACCTATTGTTGTCAATGGAACTTCGACAGAAGAAGACTTTGAGATTATTAAATTTGTTGAAGATAGCGCCATGTTTACCATGATAATAGGAAAACCTTGGATTGATAGAGATCAAGCCAGATGAAAGGAATAAGAAGAAGTTTTGGAACAGAAGAAGCAAGAGTTAAAAGACTTTATGACTAGAAGGATCGCACACTTGATTGGGCAACAGAAGAGCAGATCGTAGATATTTAATACTAGCAACCGGGATATCGAAGCTAAGTGAACACTAGAGGATCCCCAGGAGATTGAATTACCTACCCCAGACATAGAAAAAGTATTACCTAGAAACCCTAGGAAAGGATTTCAACATCGCAAAGTAACTAAGACCAAAGAAGAAAAGAATTAGAATGAGAAAAGCATTACCGAGACAAAGCTAACTAGAAAAAAGGCTAGAAAGTTAAGAAAGAAAAGGGCTAATATTGAAAGATTATAGGAGGTTCTAGAGGAGACCTCGAAGAAAGAAAAATTACAGAATTTGAGCTTCGTCAGGATACCAGAACAACGACATACGAAACTTTTCCATGATGAAGAAATATAGCCGTTGGGACTGATATATCCATTCGACTTCCGCTCTGAAAAGACAAAAAAGAAATAAACGTTTGTCATCAGACTGTTGGACCATGTTATAACAGAAAGAATGGAGTTAATGAATCCTTCATATCCGTTGCAAGCGATCTATTACAGAAGTTGTCTATTTATCCCACCATGCCATGAAACGCGAACACTTTTGCTAATTGAGAATTTGAGCTCACAGCCTTGATTAAGATTGCCCAGTGATCACTACGCATTTTTTGTCTAACCTATTGTATTTCCCATGTTACTTTGAGAACCTGAGATATCCATCATGAGCGCGTATGTCCGAAGATCTCACCATCGAAGAAGAAACTATGATGGAAGTTCTGATCGACTTAATGGCTGAAAGAACCATGTCAGGAAGAGGACTATCTACAAGTGTATAGGCATCATTGACGTGAGGAGTGCAAGCCTCCTCGTTGACTTCTTGAGCCAGCCCATCCCAGCCAACCAATGAAAACAAAACTAAGCATAGAGATGATCTTGCGAACGCTAAACTGATTTCGAGCATTCTACCTGCTTATCTACTACCTCTGAGTGGCGCCATCACTCATGATAGTGTACGTTGTGAATTTGAGTATGCTTTGATCATTGTGTACCTTCTGAAAGAAGTGCGCGCAGTTCATGCTAACCAGGATAAGATCACCACGTTTAAGTTCAGTGACTTCAACCTTGACGATAGGAAGGCTTACAATATGCTCACCCCTCATAAATATCTGACGTGAACCAAAGGAAAGAAATCCAAGATTATCGCTCAATCATGGACCTAGAACCTCGCACAGTCAACCCTACTTATTGTAATGAAGATTCCTCACTTCGGGAGGCATCAAGAAGTGAACGCGTGCATAAATTTTTTGTTGTCCTACTATCATGGAGGATACTTATGGTTGAATCGACGCATCAAAGTGGATCCAACTTTGATCAGTCAGATCACAGGGCTAAGCATGCAGGGCATCAACCCATAGGATTTTTACCCCATCAAGACCGTCGATCACGCTCTTACGCAGAAGATAAAGGATACATATGGTGATGTCGAGAAGGGAACGTGAAGCTACAAGGTAGCCTCTATCCATAGTGGCACAATGTGCCTTGCCTGTCAGCTGATCGCAAGAAAGCTAGTTTGCAAGAACCGACTGACCCAAGTGACTGGATTTGTAGTAGACCTCGCAAGGAAGTGCGTGAAGGGCCTACATATGAATTGGGCCAAATACTTGGTGAACCAACTAGAACTGGACTAAAGGGAAGAACATGACCAAGGATACGAGTTCCATTTTAGTTGGTTGCTTATATTAATCACTTTCATCGCATGGGAGATGTCGAAAGGTGAAACCTTCCTAGATGTCGAGCCCTTTGAGCCACTAACCATGAATTTCAGTACGTTGTGGTACTCCTGCAACATGAACAAGCAATGGAAATCCAATTTCATTTTCCACACTTATTACAACCAACTGAAGATTGCAATCTAGGCTATGCCTCGCATCACCCTGAACACACTTCACAAATTTAGGCCATTGATGAAATTCAGCGCAGACCAACACTTCATCTACATCACACCGCGTGCTGATGAGCATCACCAACAGTTGCAGTCCTACTACAAACTAACAGAGGAAGACTTAGAAGAGATTACTAAGGCATGGTCGGTAGACCTCCTCATCCCAGCTGACCCCATGGAGCTCTCTGATGTTGATAGTCCAGAAGTCATGCACAATACACCTGGATAGAGCAAGACCAAGAAGAATGAAGAAGCCCAAGATGTCCACAACACTTCAACACAGACTCCTTCTATATCACTTGAGCATAGAGGTGATGGTGGAGAGATAGATGGCATCGAAGCTGAATAGAAGAAAGATGAGGTCACACCACCAAGAGATGAAGATGATCCCTCAAAGAAAAGGAAGGTTTACCCTTTGAAACCTTCTTCAAGGAAGAAAATGAAAGCAACTAGAACCAAGTTTGAGACCACCCTAACCTCAGACAACTTCGAATTCATCGTCATTGCACTAAATTATGCTTCATTGGAGATAGAAGAGAAGAAGCAAGCCAAGCAGGAGGAGATCTTCAGTTGGATCAAGGTTGAATTTCAAGAAGTACAACAGGCACTACAATCTAGTTGCACAGTATCCACTGCACCCCTGACAGCAAGAACACCAGAAATAAGATATGAGCCAGCTCAAATCCACCAAATTTTTGATACGGTCGAAGCTCGCCTTCGACGAGCACAAAAGGAAACAACACAATCCACCTAGCCTTTGGCACAAGCATAGGGATCTCTATTAGAAAAACACAGTAATATAGAACGAGAGAAGATTTCTATGCAAGAGAAGTTTGATGAAGAGGAAAGTAGAGCTACATCAAAGAAAGGAACAGTTGGTCGCTAAGAAACTTGAAGTTAAGGAAAGGGTCAACAAAGAACTTCGCTCTGTGACAGTCGTTGAAGTCCAGACCAAGGACCAAGTTCCACAACATGTGGAACAAGTGGAAGAGGTAATCTAGAAACTCCAGCAGCGCATCACAGATCTAGAGCTTCGTGTTGTACCTGAAACCCATCATGAGATAAGAGACCAGCGAGAAGAAACTACTCCCATCACATTTGGTAGATTAAAATATCTTTCCTTGGAGTGCAAGAAGCTAAGTAATCAGAGTGCCCAGACATACAAAAACCTTATAGAGAATCAATAATTGCAGACACTGGAGTCGCAGCTCCAAGAAGAAAAACAACATGCGGATATGCTAGAGGTACATCTAAAGGCCCTGTCAGTTGTAGATAAGATGAAGAGATTGCATGAACAACACACAACTCAGAAGTAGGTTCATATGATTCAAAGTAAAGTGATGGAAGTCACTCAACGACTTCAACCTGTGCAAGATAAAGCATGTGTATTATTTACAAATATCGAGAGCCAAGGATCATAGCTTGAACAGGTCGTCCTCTCAGAAGAGCAATGCCTGGAAGGACCGGTGAATGACACACTGATCCAGAATTTCACCAAGAAAGAGGCTACATCAAAACAGCAAGTCAAAGTAGCTCAAGCCAAGCTCGAGGCGTTTGAGGCAGAATTGGTCAGATCAGAGTGACTTGGGACGAGTCATAGGTGAGTGTTAGGGGCATGTTGGCCCTTGACCAAGTTTTGGGAGTTTCTTGGTCATGTTGACCTATTTTGGGACTTTGACAGCCTGTCGAAGGAGGAGCGTAAGACGAAGCAGAGATCACGGGATCTCAGATCCCCTTTTGGGCCTCTTTTTGGGTTGTTGGGAATATGTAATGGGAAAGGGATGTTGGCCCATGGGTTTACCCATGTTTAGGCCTATTTTGTAATGTATAAATAGATACCTAGGCAATGTAGGAAAGGGCTGATGAGATAAGTTCCAAGTGCAAGTAATAGTTGTATATGCTCTGTTCATGTTGTGTGAGACTTTCAAGGCTAATTGCAAGTGATTGTAAGAGATTGAGTAGAAGATTTTGTGCTATAACCTAACTTGGGAAAGGAGGATTTGGTGAGGTACATGCAAATATTATGTCCTATGCGGAGTGGGGTTTGTATGGCTCTGTGCATGTAGATGACTAATTGAAGATAATAAATAAGAAGATTTGGTGGACGTAGTGTCGGGAGAGGGGTGAACCATGTAATCACTGTATTATCTTGCTTGGCGCTTGTCTGAATGTGTTTATGCATTATTTGCTTAGTGTTTTGAGATGATTAGATAGATCTTCTTATGCTCAGTGCTAATGATGTATGGAATGTTAGATCTAATATACATGAATATGCTCAGTGCTTGATCAATTATGTCCAACCTATTTTACTTATGTTAAGTGTTCATATATGGTAGATTACTGTGAGTACTACGAGGCTCTATTTTATCAGCGAAGTAGATAATGAGTTCATGTTAAAGAACTAACGGTGCTAAGTTCGTTACTAAGTTGTATAATCACATATCTGTGTCCCAGCTAAGGCTGCAGACACTTGGGTCTTGCAACCACCCTTGCCTCTACCGCAGGTGAGACTTCATCTGCTTCGCAGATGTTTCCGAAAGGGCTGGTAGTTAGGGTTTTGTCGGTGTGCTCTTGTAGCATTGAACCCTGGGTCTGCCTCTGTGCCAACAAGTGACCAAAGTTACCAGCCAAAATAGGATTCAAACCATTCAAAATTGAGCTCCACATCCAGTAGGATCAATCAACTTGAACTTTGATGGGGCCTCAAAGGAAAATCTAGGTCAATACAAGGCAAGGGGAGTCTTTCACAATACAGATGGAAAACTCATAGCACTATACACATGCAATTTTGGATTCAATACCAATAACGGGGTGGAATTGGAAGTTTTGTTAAGGGGTATATACATAGAAAAGAGGCAAGGATATAAGTATCATAGCAGAAGGGTATTCTCTTCTGATAATCTCAACACTCAAAAAAATGATAAATGGATCCAATCCAGAGAAACTCTCAAAGAATTGGAGATTATCATTTGGGTGGTCTCAAATAGCCAAAACAATACCAAATATTCCCATTATTATTCCTGAACATGTGAAGAGAAGTGTGACTATAGTGGTAGACTATCTGTCCAAATCATATTACAATTTTGAATGAAGGGGACCCCACCATAGAAGAAATATAGCAAGAGGCAAAGAATATTAATAACAAGGACATCAATCCATTGGATGGGGTGCTACATGTTGAGAGCAAGAAGCGGCGGTAGATTTCCACCTGGAGACCCAACATGATATGGTGGATAGATGGAGCTACGAAGAGAACAAGTGGATCTATGGATGCTCATCGAATCCGAGAATCAAATGGAAAAAATAAGGTTTACAGGAATGTTAAGACCCGTGTGGAATGTGCCAACCTCGATACATGATGTTAATAGGTAGATAGATGATACCAAGGTTCAGACAAATGTTTTGTATCTCAGTTAGTGGGAAGTGCATCAAGGATTTGATGGTTTCTTCCATCGTTGGGAGATAAATCCCATACGTGACTAACCGTTATGGGAACTAATCACCATTAATATCAGTAATGTGTCAGTTCACAGGAGTACCTTGAACATAGAATAAATTGATCTAATCCATCCAAAAGAAATTATGACAGATATTTTTCATGCAAGGGTTGATGTGAAAGGAACTAGCATTGTGAGGATCTGGTGAAATGGGTTTTTGTTGGTTAAGTTGATAGAAGAAGAATGCTTTAGATGGAGGATTTTCTCAAAAATCCATTGGAACCTTGGTAGGGACTGGGAGCATAAGGTCAGGAAGTGGGTTACGTGCCCCTCTAATCTAGGAAAGGATCAAGAGGGAAGCATAAGTTTCAGTGCATTTTGAGTTTTGAGTGGGATTTGAAGCACGTCTCAAGAAGGAGGTCAAACAAATGCATGTGGAGAATCTGAGGTAATAATCAAGGGCGGAAGAGATGCATGAAGGATGTGGGTATACCATCAGGAAAAACCAAATTAGTGAGGAGTTGAAGAATGGAAAGGAAAGGAACATGGGCAGGTCATCAGAAGGGAAAGAGATCAGAAGAATCATCTTCCCATAGCCCTATGAATTGAACCAAGGACTCTAGTGTGGCCTAGATGGTAGGCTCCAAGTTTAAATATCTTTGTATAGATGAGGAAAAGAAAGGAACAAGGGAAATTGAAGAAGTGGTGTGAATATAGCAAAACAACATCTCAAAAGAAGGGACAGTTTAGGAAGTGAAGGGTTGGGTTGATGACCCTTTGTATTCCAAGAATCATGAAATGAAATAATTCAAATTGGAAAAGACATATTTCATAGTCAAGGCCATGGTGGCTCTAAGCGGTGGAAAAATCCAAAAAGGAGAATGAAGCTACCCTACAGGTTGTTAAAATGTTGGAAGGGAAGTTCAAACTCTTTTGTAAGCCCCAATTTGGCATCAATTTCCCTAGATGAGAAGAATCAAGAGAAAAAAATAGAGTGCACCAAGGGACTCGAGTTCTCCTAGCACGAAGGAGAATCTATCATGATAGCAGATGAAGGAATATTGAGACATATGAATAATATCTAAGCTGGAGCAATCTCAGGAGATACCAGAGGAAGCCCGAGTTTGAAATCATTTTATAGTTTGATTATTGTAAATGTTCTCAAGTGTACTAGTTTTATTAAGGAAAATAGAAGTCCAATATGTTCTTGAAAGATAGGCTCTTAAGTTTAACATGTAGACTATTTGATGTCATATTTTGAATACCATTTTAAAATATGGAATGAAAGAAAACTTGGGTATCTATTCTCTGGTGAGGGTATCGGTTTCCTTTTTGGAAGACCCTCCCCAATTTGTCTATAATTTTGAATCTATTTATAAATATAATTAGACAACTACTTTTTAGATTAAAAAAAATCAGATTATTTTTATTATCAAGATTTTCGAGAATTTTTGGAATTTTGTATTTTATCAGGTTTTTTGGGGGGGATTTCAGATTTAGTTTGATGTTTAATCTCTCAAATATCGAATCTTGATACACTATTGGACTATCGGACATGGCTTTCACATTTCACCATCAAGATTTATGTTTTTGGGGTCTTTGATATCAAAGTTTCATGCATTGGGATAGTTTATATTTACCATCTATGGTTTAATTTTTTTAATCTCCCGAATTACCATAGGAGTCGAAACATACCATTGGGTAATTATATTTTTTCGGACATGAATTGCATGTAATTTTTATTTTTATTTTTGCTTTATTTTAATTTTGATTTAGTTTTTCTATTTTTGTTTTATTTTATTTTCTATTTTTCATATTCTGGATTTCGGGTCAAAACATTAACATGGACTCAACGACCCATACCTCTCCTAACTCCACACACAAATAAAATTGTGATTGAAAAACATTATAAAGCCCTTGAAATATTTTTCCACAATGCATGTGGGATATAACATTAAGCTTATAAGATCAACGATCAAGATTTACCCTGAGATAAGATCAACAATTGTTGAGTGCGCACTTTCAGGAGCCATATATTGAGTTTCAAGTGACCAAATTAGACACGATATGGCTCATTGCAAACATGAGAGTGTGAGGAACATGATGAAAATATTATTTTTTCTAGATTGACAACATAAATGCCTAAAAATTTGATAAAAGAGAAGGCATGATTTTGCTTGGATATTAGTCATGAATTGCTCCACGGATCATAAATCAAGTTTCTAACAGTCAAATTAGGAAAACAAGAGCTCATTGAAAAGCTCAAGACTTGAGGAATAATAAAAAATAAAAAAAAATTGTTTAATGGACATTACAAATTTCTCATATTTTTATTAATTTACACAATTTTTAATGTCTCAAATAAAAGTAAATTTATATATTTCTATTAATGTTGTTTGACTATATTTCTCTTTGGCAGGAAAGAGAGGAGGTGAAGATTCCAAATGAACACACAAATGTTGAGAAAATGAAGAGTCTATAATTAGGAATGGTTGTAACAGTATAGGGGAGCGAGATAATAAATAATCTAGAAGAGGAACAATGCTAGGGAAACGACAGGGAAATATTATAAATGCAACTTCGCCCTCAGTTGAAGGGGGGATGGATGACCAAGAATTGGGTCTTGTATATTTTTTATGAAGACTAAGGATAGGTTTGAAAGTATTTATATTTTTATTGTATCTCATTCTGAGGAATTTATTCTAAAGGATGAATATAAGGAAGAGTTGATTCATAGTCTAATATTCATGAAATAGTGCACTATTGTTGATTGATTGCTTTTTGTAGATGTTAGCAATTTTTTGTTTCTATCAATTGGCTCTATAGGAAATATTTATGAATGGATTATGAATTTGATTGTAGGAACATTTTCAATGTTGTTTATATGCACATGGGTATGCTAGTATGGTTTCTTATTGAGAAATGTGAATTCTTTCTATTTACATAAGTAAAATTATATGCCTACAATTGATTTTTGTTATTATTAGATTAGGAGTAATTACAAGTTAGAATAGGACTACATTTGTATAGTAGATTAGGATTTCATTTAGGATTTAGATTAGATTAAATGAGTAATTATGTCTTTTAAGAGAAATGCATTTAGTTAGCAGTGATCAGGCCCACATACCAATGGATATTTCCATAGAAAATGAAAGAAGGTATGATTGGGACCTACCATCGAGTAATCCTCCCTCATGTTGGCATCATGAATTTTTTCCCACATCAACAAAATGGTTCTATAAGGAGGGCCAGATGACAAGTTGGCCTTGTGGAGTCTTTCTTCTTAATTATTTATTATTATTAATGGATCCTTCCCAAAATGCTATATGGAGCTGTATTTTTTATTCTATACCTTGTACCACTCCTAGAAAGATAGTTAATATATTTCCAAAATGTTGGTTGTGGAGCCTGATTATATTCCTAATTCATATGCAGGTCAAAGAAACTATAGGATACACAATTCTTGGCCCTATGGGTCAAAGAAATTGTAGGATTCAACCTCGACTGTTTATTATAAGGTCACAGATATGACAATAGAAGTTATGTTAGGGTTTGTTTCCCTAGAAGGAAACCCTCTTTTATGATGGAATTGTATTGCGGCTATGTGTTATGGAAAATATTGTATTCTGAGAGAGGAGATTGTGGGATAAATAAGAGGAAGTTACAGTGGGTGTGTTGTAGGTTGTATCCCTTCATTTTTTTGGATAATAAATAGGAAGGACCTAGAAATTTCTCTGGTGAGTGCAAATCACACTGGATGAACCATGTATATATGTGTCTCTATTGTATTGTGTATATTCTATTTTTAATTTCTGCATTTGCTTTATTTTGTTTCTCCGCAATCCTTTTTATCTAACACAAAATTTAAATTTGATCATGAGGGAGAGACATAAGCATATGAACACATCTTTCAGTTCCTTTTGAATTGCTTTTCTCACAAATTTAGTCATGAAGGTGTCATATGCAGGTTGTTCACTCTTACTTTTGAATTACGGGTTAAAATCTGGTGTGAGACTCTCCTAGCCGCCTATATTAATACATGGGAACAATTGTTGTGTGAATTTTTGTATGATTTTGAGAATTGTGATTATGATGAATTGTGTAAAGAAATGGTAGGGATTAGGAGAGAAAAAATGAATCTTTAGAAGACTTTTCTTTAAGGTTTATGTGTATTTGTTATAGATTTCATATGGATAATATTCCCTATGTCAATGAATGGTTTCCATATCTAATTTGTCTTGTTGATGAACAATATTACCTAGTGATTGATGAATCTGAATCATGTGTTGATACTAGCTTATATGTTAATTTAGATTTACATGAAAATCCCGAGGATACAAAAATTGTGGTTGAACATCTTATGTTGGGATCTTTCTTCTCTTTCTTTAATATGGATCAAGGAGAACATGAAATTTCAGAAGAACTGCATGTGACCTATTATCATCCTACTTCACTTACATTTCCTCTTGATGAGGAAACCTCTTTCATGAAGAATCCAAGTCCAATCATTTATGAGATTAAAGAACAACATCAAGAGGAAATTCCTCATGATAATGAGACACTTTGGAGGAATTTGATGGTTATGTTAGACTCTCATTATTATATCATATATTCATCATGAAAGGAAATGGAGAATGAAACCTTATACATAATTGAAGAAAGTTTTCATGTGCCTAAAAATTTGACAGCCACCTCAGGAATGAAGCAGATTGAGTCTAACTTTTTTTTCATAATTTTGTTCTGGAATAGTATTCTCCTAGTCTAAATAAGGAAATTCATGAATAACTTCTTGGGGTCACCATCATATATTATTTTATTGATTGTCTACACAAGACAATTCTTGAACCCTCCTACTTTGAAAATCCTTATTATTTTCTCTCGTCTTTATCTACTGACAATGAACATTGATGTGTTTTGGATAAGGTTTTATGTTCATAATTCCAGGTAGAGAAAATAAGAATGATGGTCAATAAACTAAAGAGGAAAATATGGACACACAAGATAGGAGAATTCAACACTCTACATCCTTCTCAGAAGAGGAGAATAGTGTTAATAAAGAAGGTTTTAATTGTGAAATAATTCCTAGTATGGAGATTATTGATTCACAATTAAAACCAATCATGAGTGTGCTTATAGAAGAAGAGATACCATTCAAAGAGGCGCCTATTGAAAATGTTACTTTTTCAAGAGAGGCATTTCATTTCCTTACTTATTCTACTTATTATTATTTGTATGATGATATTTTTGATGGTTTGATCGTGCAGGAAATTGCCAAGGATCCTATTCAAATAAATTATATATGGCCAAACCCTTATGTAGTACTTGATGGTAGTAATCTACATGTAAAATATAGAGATTATGAGATCTCTTCGCATGAAACTTTTAGTTTTTTGTCTTATCAACCTTTTACATGGGATGAAGGAATTGTTGTAGAAAATATATATCGAACTATCTCTTATTTTGATTCAACTTTATCTTTGATTAATAGAGAGTCTTCTTGTACAAGTAGCCAATTAATTGAGATTGATGATATTAGTGCTTTCCACCATAGTATTAGTGATCTTCCCTATACAGTGGTGGAAGATAGTCCATGTATGTTATATTATTCCACTAATTCATCTCAAGTGGTTGGTTATATGAATTATGAACCCAAGGAAGCTTTCCAAGACAATGAGACACTTTGGTCTAGACCAATGGTTATATCAGGCCCTCATTATTTTTCCTTGTCTTCTGGAATAAATGATAACATCAATACTAAGACTATCCCATAAGATACATTTCATGTAGATTTCGTATATGATTCTATAAAGATATACTAATCTCTCATGAACTCCCTCCTGATAGCCTCTTTCTCATATACAAAATATTTGAGAGGTGTCTTGTATTCAAGGATTTGGGCTTTGGGATTTATATTTTTTAAAATTCATCAAAGGCTTTAGAATTTGAAAATTTGGGGTGTTTTGGCATTTATAAAAGATTGCTAGCAGACATTGCATGGTAATCAATATATGGATAAATTTGTAGAATGAGGAGAAATGAAGCTTAGTTGAAAGCTTCATGTAACATTTTGTAATATCCCTCGGTCAAACCCAAATGTAAATATAATCCAAGTATATTTAAGCTAGTGAGTTGTTTAGACATCATTTTTGTAATACACCTTTCATGGCATGGTACACACATATACTACGTAGTAAAGGGATGTAATGTACACATTTCTAAATATCGCGCACAATAACTAAGGTGCGTGCAACCTTAAAGACAGGGGATACAGTGTGCAGTAACTAAGTGCACACAATATTAAGGTCAAAAAACCTTTGTGTATATAATATGCATTATAGGCTGGTGAGCCAGCATTATAAGCCAGAATGCTTATGTCTTGGAATTAGGCCAGCACGCCTAGATGTTAAAGGCTAGAGCACCTACTTTTTACATGACTCGTGATTAATATAAAATACATCACTGCACGCAAACCGACCATGATAAAAGAGATGGGGGACTGAACTTCACCAGTTAGGGAAAGGGAGGGCCAAAGTTAAGGGAATATTATATTAATATTTCCTAAAACATAAAGTATGAATAATTAGTTTATCCTAAGTTCTAAAGTTGGGGACAAGTGGAGAAAAGTAACTTTCAATATGACAAGTGTCAAGTTGGGGACATGCATTCATATCGTGTGGAAACTTAGCTTAGGGGGGGATTTTTCTCACAGATACCTTATGAACGGGGGAAGGGGGATCATCAGGCTGACCATCACTTTTGACAAAGAGTTCACAATGATTCCAAAACACACTCAGTTATCCAGTCAATGACTCCATGACCATTTCACTCATACATTATGTTATCCTTGAGACAACCATTTCACCTTTTCGCCTGTTTCCCCATCCTTTTTGGTTGGTGTACCTGGTTAACTTTGAGTGGGATTGAAGAAGAGGGTTGTCAAGCTCGTGAGTAGTTCTCTCAGCGAGCAAATTGCTGGGGATTGATTTTCGTAGGTGCTAAACTACAACTACAATGCTCTGAGACTTCTGGT
>JZKD02S1171927.1:0-12711 GCA_000966675.3 Picea glauca
GTGGGGTAAAAGGAGGTTGCCCCCTCGAAGAGGCTTATTATCTGAAATTATCTCTTTTTCAAGGCGTTGAGTACTTTTCTTGAGGTTTTTCTATGCTATATTGATGTTTGGTTCTCAACAATAGACCTATTTTGGACTAATATTGATAGAGTAGGAAGTGGGCGTACTTTGTTTGTCTATAAGGCTTATCGAAGAGCGAAAGATTGGAGCTCAACTCGGAGCGGGCAGGGACAAACACCGGTAAAAGGTACTTATTTTATCCTTCCATCTCACACACTAGTCCACCTAGATATAAAAGGAAGTTAGTGACCATGATAAGCACTTTCTGTCTTAGAGTTAAGAGTCTAGCTCCTTGAGGAGATCTACCTGTCCGTAGGGAGATTTTCCTTCAACAGAAATTTGCGACTCCACTGGGGAGAATCATAACTTTCTTAGTTTTGTCTTTCCTCATATACCTTGTCTTACCTTCTTTTTTTTTCAAACCTTTTTCACCCCTTCATATCTAATTACACTTGTTGATTGACTCTTCACCCCATCACACTCAGCTTGATTGTCAAAATTTGATTGAAATTTTGGGTTTTTGGACTTTTTTATGAGTTTTTTGAGCCTAGTGCCCATGTTCCCATGTTATAAGAGTGCCAACACTCCCTGGAAGTGTTAGACAGATATTTATAACGCTCTGGTGGCCCTTATACTAGAGCGCCAACCCCGTTTTGGACAAAATCTCTTCAAAAATTGCAATTTTTGGAGGTCCAGACCCTGTTTCTTCACTTGCTGAGATGCTTTGTGAATCAATGATTCTTCCTTTGACCTTTTACATGCTTCCCCCTAAGAATTAAATACCTTGTTTTTCAGATTTTATGCCCTTCTTCACTATTTTTGAGTTTTTTTCTGTTGAGAGCTTGAAATCAATCTGTTGTTTTTTCCTCTCCTATCCCACTGAGCAGGAACTCCAGTGAAGAACATATGAAGTTTGTGACTCTTCTCACTTGGTTTTTTGAGGTCATTGTTCTTCGAAGACCTCTCTTTTGTGTGAACTGTTTGAGTTTGCTTTTTCATATTTTGTCTTTTGTTTGCTTCTTGCTTCAATCACAGCAAGAGAGTGTGTGTTGTGTGTGCGAAATCTAATCATGCTTGTCTGAATCTCCTTTATCTGAAAAGGTAGTTGATAGGAGAAGTTATTTTCATTGAATTAGTTATCATTCACATACAAACGAAAAAGATATATTTTAGTGCTTGATTTGCATATTAGAAGGCGTTTTTTTGAAGATGTTTTAGAATTGCATTGGATTCGAGTGAGAACCAATTGATTGAGCATGTTTCATATTAGTGTTTGAAAGTGAAAATGACTCCTTCTCTTTCCCTTAAACAAGTGTTCATTGAAAAGAAATGACTGCTTATCATATTTCATGCATCTTTTTGGGAATTGAGTCCTCATTCCATCAGTTTCACTTTCGTGCACCCTTTGAGTAAAGAAAAACTATAAAATGAATGCTAATTAAAAATTATCTAGAACATTTTTGTTTTTAGGATCTTCCACCAATAGTAGACTAGGGTTAGCACTTTGGATTAGGCTGTGAGTACAACTCTCCAAAGCTTTCAAAACAAACATTAGCATCCTGAGTTAGGGAGAGTCAAATCCAATTGTTGTATTGGTTTTCTGGGATCCCCCTCTCACACAAGGGTTATGCACGAGGTCGCATTTAGGTGAATTACAAAGATTATCCCTCCATGATTCAACTGTTTGTAGTGGTCAGATCGTATGTTGGGGGTCACTGGAAGGTATACCTACGATTATGTGTGGGAGCCTTTTGGGTTGATTTCGGACTTGTTATCCTACCCATATGTTTTGGATCAGACTGTCGACTGTACCCAACCAGGGACTCACTGCGAATTGGTGTCTTTAGTTTCCATAATCGTTAGGTACTTACATAAGGTGATGGTGAAGGGAAGTCTCACTGTACCTGGAATATACATTGGTCAAACTCACTCGAGCTCCTTGGAGGGTAAATCCACAATTACTGCGTGGAATCTTGCACCAAGGCGTAAGTCTGTTAAGCAGGTCGCCATTGTAACTGTTCCACCATATCCCAGCCCCTTCTCGACTTGATCACGTGACGTTGGATTTCATCACCAACTAGTACGGTCATCGAGAGAAGTTTTGTCTGCTTGGTTGATTCCTAGATTTCAATAGTGCATGTTGTTTCTTTTCCTTAGTTGGCCCTAGATTTTCAGTGTGTTATGTCATTCTCCACAATTGAGCCCGTAGACGATAAAGGTCTTCACCAATCATGTAGGATGAAAGGGTTGCTTCCGGAAGGCTATCAACCCTTACCTCCTAACTCACCAGAAGACAACTCCTGTAGAGAGGTAGAAAATCAATTTGATGCTAGAAGTGCTATTGCTCCTCCATTAGATAACTTAGAAGACGCTTTGGTCATGGTTGAAAATCCCACCACACTTGTGTTGGTAACTCCTCTCGAACCACTTTTGGTTCATTTAGACTCCCTTGGGAACGTCATAGACGAAGAAGTCCCACTATTACCAGAGAGGATCTTTACCAAAACATATATGGGATCCACGGAACCACTCTTTGGTGACGAGTATAGGACTCCTGTTTGTCCTAGCACCGCAGTAGCAACCAATCCCACACCTTCTCATTCTATATGGAGGACCTCATTGGGACACGATCTCTATGAAAATTTCAAATCTATTCGACAACCCTTTCATCCTCATGACCCTTATAGTGAAACATGACCATCCGGTCAAACCATGAATCACCCAGTCGATCAGGTTATTCACTCTACTACTACACCAACACAAGTCCATAGTAATGCTGGACTCATCACCTCTACTCATCCCCAAAGCACTTCACCCTCTACCCCTAGTATCATTCGCACATTAACTGACAACTACATTTCCTTGCGACTCTGGATCTCCCAGACTTGTCTTGGTTAACTAATGATCCTATCTCTCATTCACCGGTTTGGCCAATTATTCCAGTAAAACTTCCTTCTGATATTCTGAAATTTGATGGAAACCTTGGCAAAGATCCAAACAACCATGTGATGAATTTCCATTTGTGGTGTTCATCAAACTCCCTCATGGATGATTCTATACGTTTGCGTCTTTTCCAGCGGACACTTACCGGTTCGGCATCAAAGTGGTATATTGAACTACTGCGTGCTTCTTTTCATGACTTCAATTCCCTTGCCATGTCTTTCCTCATGCACTTTCAATTGCCTATCCGCTACAAGACGGGTACTGAACTCTTGACCTCCCTTCGTCAAACTAACTTTGTGCATATCTCTAACCATATTCATGAGTGGAGGCAACGACGAAGGATGATCAAGGCAGTCATTCCTGACATGCTCTTGGTAGAATGGTTTACTAAATCATTGTTACCCCCGATCATTCGCGATGTCGGTATGGGTGGTGCGGTTACAGAGGAACAATCCATTGCTTGGGCTCAGTACTTAGATTTGGTTTATTCCCAATCTGGTGCTTTGTATGATTTTCTTTTGAATGCTGCTCAAGATAATACTCATCCTTCTAACCCATCATCTTCATCTCATGCAGATGGTGTTATTGGTTCCGTCAAAACTCAATCTTTTTCCAAATCAACTACACCCTCCTCTACCTCCCCCCAAACTCAGATCTCTGAGGTGAATGCAGTTCAATCCACCCCTTCACAACAATCTAAAGGTAAGAAAAAGATAAAAATAAATCAAAAAATAATAATGAACAACCCAAAAATCAAACACCTGCTACTGAAAATCAACCACAATGGAAATTGAAATTCCCGTGTATCATTTGTGGTGATGATCACTACACTCGAGATTGTCCACTTCACAATGAAGTGGCCAAAATTTTCCAAGGGAAGTCACAACCCACTGTGCTTACTCAACCTTTTCCACAGAAGCAATCCATGGTTGCTCAAACCCCCTCTCCCGGGGGCAGTTCTAGCAATCCTAATGATGAGGCCTCATCGAGTGCACATATTTATATGTTTAATGGGATCAATTTGACCACTCGCTCTAAGACATATGACACACCAGGTAACCTTGACAAAGGAAAAGACACTAATGGTGTTAGCACTTTACCGGATCCATCATCATCCTCTGTTAACCTTCCATTGGTTAATCCTCCATCTGGACCACTTTAGATTGAGAAACCCACATTCGAATCTATCTTATGCCCTCCTAAGAGCACTATCCACAAAGCTACCTTTAATCCTAGTTCACGTGCCACCCAAAACTACAACATTGTTGAAGATTTGGCTCAAGCACCATGTGCTATGTTTGTGTTAGAATTTCTACAACACTGCCCCAGTCAATGTAGAATGCTCTTGACCACTCTTGGTGATGTTGATCCTGAGTCGTCCAATCAGATCATGTTTAACCTGGATAATTATGCGTCTCGACGCTGCCACCAACTTGCTTTCCAAGTTGATGTTGTTTTTCACACTCAAAAAATCCATCGAACTATTCTGGATGAGGGAGCCTCAACTTGTGTCATGTCTTTAGCGTGTTGGAAAGGTTTAAAATCACCAGCACTCAACAAATCCCCAACGATGTTACGCACCTTCGATGGGCGAGGTTTTCATCCCCATGGGATTTTACAGTCCCTGCCCATCCAATTAGGTGGTAAAACTATTACTGTTGATGTCGAGGTGGTCGATGCTGCCCTCGATTACAATTTGTTACTTGGAAGAAGTTGGTTTTATGCTATGACTATCGTTGCCTCATCGGTCTTTCGATGAGTACAATTTCCTCACCAGGGAAAAATTGTTACTATTGATTAGTTGGATTTCTGCATGATTGATGCTCGTGCTCTCGCTACCAACAATATTCCTTTCTTGGGAGACCACAAGATCACATATGAAAGCATTGGTGTTGTCTTACTGAAAGATTCTAGCCTCATGGGTACCTTCCCTACACTACTCCCACCGACTTCACATCATATTGCCACCATCAATATGATTTCGACCGCGGCTTATCAATCTTTGGAATCATCTCACCCTTGGATTGTACCTTGTCCTTTGCAATTCGATGCACTAAGTGACACTGTGTCACTTAGTCCAGCTGAAATGTCATATGTTTCTACTCAATCCTCTTCTCCCTCATCAGATGCCCAACATCTATTGGCATTTGATAGTTCCTCGATGCCATCACGGTTGAGTTCCTTGTCATCTGCGATCGACTACATTTCCCCAACTTTTCCTTCATATGGATCTATTCTGGAAATGTTTCGCATTGACAAGTTACCTCGGGATAATAACTGTCACTGATCCCCTCATGAAGAAATTCGGGTAGATATACCATCTATCTCCCCTCCTAGTTTTGATTTTTCATCATCTCCCATGATTTCAACTTCCGACGATTTGGATCCGGTAGTGGACATGGTGATTTATTCGGTAGGATTATTGGAGCCTGATATCCTTACTCCTATTGTGACACTCGACATGTGTTCCTTCTCAAGTGTTTATCTTCCATCCAGTGAAGATCTCATGGAGGCCATGACCATGTTTTATCAATTGACATGGTACCCTTCCAGAGCATTATCCTATTGGAAGCCATGATCCAGAAGCAACCACGAGCATAGTTTCTCTTCTCTGTGGCAAGCTTGTTAAAAAATGAAATAGGGGTCTTGAGCATAGTTCTTTTCCTATGTCAAGCTCGTTAAAAAATGAAACAATCACCTCTCTTGAACCTTCTTTTCATCCACCCTTCGGTGAATGAATTGAAGCTTGGAGGGCATGTCTCCAGCCTTTGATGATCTTTCTAGAGTTAATCCACTAGATTTCATGTTGGGGGCATACCGAGCTTAGTCTTTGTTCTTTCTCGTGCTCGTAAATACATGAGAATGCATCCGGGTAGACTTTCATCTCTTTTTCGGATTTGTATGGATACACGAAAAAGGAACCCCCTGGAGTCTCCTTTAAG
This sequence comes from Picea glauca, assembly GCA_000966675.3. Lineage (NCBI taxonomy): Eukaryota > Viridiplantae > Streptophyta > Pinopsida > Pinales > Pinaceae > Picea > Picea glauca. The sequence goes on from JZKD02S1171927.1 coordinate 5,946, forward strand.
CTCTTTTTAGACTCTCTAAACATGAAAAGATTGTTGAGTGATCTTGCTTCCTTTTCCACTCGTTAAACGGTTTGAAAGGGCGTCTTTCGAGTGATAATTTATCTCTTTTTCATCCTGGCGAGACTAACATTACGAAAAAGGAAAACACTGGAGTCATCTTTAAGTTCTTTTCAGACTCTCTAAACATGAAAAGACTACCGAGCGACCTTGTTCTCTTCACGCTCGTTAAAGTATTTGAAGAAAACGTTTGTTGAGCGATATTTTATCTCTTTTTCAATCTCGTCAGACTACTTTACGAAAAAGGAATTGAGAGAGTTCTCTTTTAAGTGTTTTTCCAAACTCTATAATCATGAAAAACCTTTGAGTTTTCTGTCTTTGGACTCACTAAACAAAACATCGACAAGCCCATATGGGATCGAACCCTTACATCTTCCAGTTCGTTAAACAAGGGAAGAGGAACTTACCAAAGGTGAGTTTTATCGAGCATGTGTTATCCTCCTCGATCTCGTTAAATTAAAAATAGGTACTCGTCTATCTGGATGGGGGAAAAATTGAAAGAAGCAAGCCAAGCAGTTTTTTGAGAACATTACCAAGTAACTCTTAGAGTCACCCTTGAACACGACACTTTGTCTTTGCGCACATATTAATCTGCTAAACCTCTGCACTAAACCAATCCTCTGAGTTTTTCTTACTCCTTTGGGTCACCCAACGAAAGTCACAGTATCCATTGCATCATTGTGTTTTGGTCCATGTCATGTTTTTCTTGTTGTGCCTCAGTTTTCAAGGGAAGTATTTGCCTCGAGGGTCACCCATCACAAATATATTGTCTCAATACCCGTGTCAGTCCATGTTCATTTTATCTACCAATTACATTTCTATGTCCATTTCATGTCGTTGATGGGGGATACATCAGGGCCCTCCTTTGACGAGCCTATTCCTATTGACTTCAACACATTATCCAGGAACTAGAATTAGAAACTAGTTAGTACTTTGGGACCTGCATGCCTCAATGGCAGGCCTCCTCACGTCCGACAGTGGGTTTACATCATTGACCTTTGATCGGATGATTCCATGGATGTTTGACTCCAGCTCATCCATTCATATTCGTTGGAATGTACTAGAGTAGCTTGGGAATCATTGACATTAATGGTGATTTCCCTCGTGCTTGTTAACGGTTTACATCATTGACCGGTAATCAAGTGGTTTCTGCCATGTTCGACATCAGGACATCTATTCACATGGTTAGATTTGTACTACATCAGGATCGGTAAGAAGACCCTGGGTTGAGTGATCACTTTGATATGTACTTTACCCATGTTGTGATGGAGTTTCTCTTGAACAATGACACATATACTGTTACATAGATCCACTTTGTATTGTTCGTGGCTATGTCTTGTCATCTCATAGATCCACTGTGTATTCTTCATGGCTACGATCAGTTCAGGTCATGGGAGTATAGATCCACAGTGTATTTTCAGTGGCTATACCTTTTTGTTAATACAATTATGGATCCACAATGTATTTTATGGCGGCCATATCTTGCAAGTCTTGATCACTCAAGCATAGGTATTCCTTCCTTGGGTTTGAAACATGTCATAATATTTGTTGGATGTTTGTGTGCAGCTTCTGTCGGGTTCTCTGCGTCTATAGCCTTGCTTGAAAGTCTAGAAATCATTTCAATTATAGGTTCCTATCTTCTAACTTCATACTTTGGGGGGCAATCTGTTACACACAAAAAATACTCACTTTGATATTGTCGCAAGTGTCGTCATTACAAATGTCACAAGTGTCACATTTTGTGTACAAGTGTCGCAAGTGTCAAGGGAAGCATACTGCCATGATGCCTATGTCGTTCCTATAAATGACATCAGGAGGACACTTAAAACACCTCAAACATTTGATTTGGAAGAGGAGGAAAGGTTAATTGGGCTCATGAACCTTTTGCCATCTGAAAACACTCAAAAAACTAAGCTTTTGGAGGGGAGCGCTCCCCTATAACTACCTTAGGAGTGCTGGCGCTCCCCCATAAGCCATCAGGGAGCGTTATAGCGTTGCATCAGCCCTTTTGTAGGAGTGCTCCTTCCTTCATGAGTGTTGGCACTCCCCTATACACTACTAGGGAGCGTTATAATGCTCTGAGTGCCCTTTTGAGGGAGCACTACCTATTTCGAGCAGCAGTTGGTTTTTTGAGAAGAATGGGGGAAGGATCTTTTCATTCTTAGAAGGAAGTTGAATTTGAATCCTCAATAAAGCCATGATCTTAGGGAAGATCCCTAAATGAAGGAGGAAAATACTCAACTCACCCCAAAGATATCTCAAGTTGTTGAGCCTCTCCAAGGCTATATAAGAAAGATTTATCATGGTGAAAGGGGACTGAAAAAAGAGAATCACACCAAACTTATGATCTTATAAGTGGTGCTGGAACGGAGGTGATTTGGAAGCAAGAGACCTGTGATCTCATAGGGAACAATCAGTGAAGCCATCATCATTCATATCGTGGATCTTTTGAGCAAGGGGTAGACAAGGAGGACTTGGCAGAACTACTGTAATCCATCTACGACTGTAAGTAATGTTTTTTCCTCATTAATATAATTTTGTTGGCATGTTTCTTTCTAATTCGTGTTCAATATCACATGAATTTGTCTCTTTAGTAGATAGACCTATTTCAGACTAATATTGATAGAGTAGGAAGTGGTCGTGCTTTGTTTGTCTATAGGGCTTATCGAAGAGAGAAAGATTGGAGCTCAACTCGGAGCGTGCAGGGACAAACACCGGTAAAAGGTACTTCTTTTCTCCTTCCTTCTCACACACTAGTCCACCTAGATCTAAAAGGAAGTCAATGACCATGATAATCACTTTTTGTCTTAGAGTTAAGAGTCTAGCTCTTTGAGGAGATCTACCTGTCCACAGGGAGATTTTCCTTCAACAATGAGGTTTAACCCTCGTAGAAGCAAAGGAGAGGACTCGACAAAGTCATGAAAGCATTGTGACCATCCACAGGAGGACACATGACAAGCGGTCAAGATTTCGGGGAAAGGCCCGAAAGATTCGAATCGTCAATCACGGGAAGATCTGGATCGTTGGTCCACATCGTGATTTCAAGTATCACAAGTTGGAAGGACAGAGGTCCTTGTCTCCCAAAACCCCAAATCACGAAATAGCAAAATAGCAAGGTTGAACGTGGACCATAGATCTCAAGGGTCATTGTGAGTCATTGATCGAACGCCAAGACATTTTTGCATTTCAGAAAATGTGGATTCAAAAGACAAAGGAGTGGGACCCTTGCATCGCGATTCCTCGAATCGCAAAACCCTGAAAGAACCAGGATTGTTAGATCAAGGAAGGCTCAAAGCCGTCGATCTTGTAGTAGATACAATTTCAGACTTTCGACAACTGGGAGTTGGAGGGACAAGGATTTAACCCCTCCACAGCACCTAAACATGAAAACCCGAGGATTCAGTTGGATTTTAGCCATTGGTCATGGGGTGGAGGTCATATGAGTTAGGAGTGAAGGTAGGAGCGAGTGGGAGCTAGGCTCTATTACGGGGTTCGATGATTCGAAGGACAAGGAGCTTGGGAGAGATTGCATGCAGTAGTCCCAAAACCCCAAAACATGAAAGGTGTGTTGTTTACGCCTTGGGTCATAGATCGAGGTCACCAGATAAGAAGGGGCTAGTTGGAAAGGAATCAACCCCAAGGTGTGTGTTGGTTCAGAACAGAGAAGAGCACCAAAAAGGGGGCACGCGTGCAGATTTTCTCAAGACCTATGCCAGAGGACAAAGGGACCTATGGATTCATTCAAAGGGTTCCAACAAGAGCCAGAAGAGCCATTTTGGCTCAGAAGAAGATCGATCCAAAGACCGGGAGGTCGAAGAACCCTACTAGGGTAGGGGGACTGCGTCAGGATGTTTGGGAACTTGTTCCTTGTGAAGAAGGTGGGGCTCCCCCTCCTTGTGATGGAGGGCTTGTTTGTGAGTTGTGTTGGGTATTGGTGCCCAACAAAATGGATCCAATCAAGATTGATCCTAGACTATGGCACTTACTTTTGTATGTGAATATTGTGCAGATGTATCAGCCAAGTGGGGGAAACCTCCCAAAATTGGGGGGATATTTTGCAAATGTCTAGAATGATGGTGATGTTGTGGTTCCCCTATGATTCTAGACTATGTGTGTGATGGTAATAATGACAAGAATAAATTATTTATAAATTACCAAAAAAAATTACTCATGAACTGCATGTAATCAAATGGTGACAATCATACACAAAACAAGAATGTAAATTGTAGTTTGGTTGGTTTTTCTGACTCTGTGTGGGGGAATATCAAAAAACACATGCATGTGTCCTATTTGATGTAACATCCTTCTTCTCAAATATCACTGGACCTCCAAAAAATAACTCGATAGTGGGGCCAAAAACCACTTGAGGATATACTAGTAAAGGGATGAACAATCAGTTATAATGAGGGGTGAAGGGGGCATATCCCATACGTATTGGTGATAATTCCCAACAAATGTTCAAAGTCTGAATAAGGTGCAATTTCAGCCCACAACCACCACCTTGGCTAGATAAACCTAGATTTTGTCTTCTAAGTCACCTCGATCAAGCACAACATTTATATTTTCGGCCTCAGAAATCGGTCATAGGTTGGATTCTTTCCAAGGGTCGGGTGACCCAAGGAGGCATACACATGACAACTAGACCTTGGCCTTCGAACCTTTATGGGTGTCTCTCTACCTTATAGTGTAGGAATTCTTGATTGGGAGGAATATGGTATCCTAATTCACAACCTTCTAAGTTTCAAGTGAGAAATGAGGAGTTATTTAGATGCTTGTTCCTGAAATCGTAACTTAGACTACCAAATTATTTTCTGTACCTTATGTGGAGGTTTAAAAGTGGATTGATTATGGTTTTTTTTAGAATTTGAAAGTGGGTTGTGAAGTTGGGGTCATGGAACAACTTCGTTGATTAAGCGTGGTGTGAGCAAAATATTTTTTCAAATAAGTGAGTCCCTTCTGGTTCTCCCGGATTTCTTATGGGTGCAAGTAGAAGAGCATACTACAGTCTTAAGTCTCTGACAAATACCTCTTGAATATGTGATGATGTGTGCAATAAGTGATAGTGAGTGATGAATTTTTAGTAAGTTAAGTGAGAAAATTTTGGCATGTGGACATCTCTTGGTCCTTTAAAATGGTTTCTTACTTCTAACTTACTATGTTTCACAAACAATCCTTATTGAAATGAAAACGCCCTAAGTAACTAGAATGATGGACATGTGGGTCCTTAGTTATGAGATTTTAATCTCCATAAGATGTTTTCTAATATAATAAAGCTTTGGAACTATTCCTATATTGTGAACATGTAGGCATGTATGGGCCCTTACAATGCTTTAAACTTCCTAAATGAGTTTACTATAGAAATTTGAAACTATCCTAATATTGTGCACACGTGGGCATGTGTGGGCCCTTAAAATTCTTTAAGATTAAGTTTCCAAAAACAAGCTAAGAGGTATTGGCCTCTCCTAGATATCTTTATCAAGGGAGATGAAAACTTCTCTAAGAAATCTCTTTTTCTTATTTCCAATATCACAATATGGTGAAAGGAAAGAGCATACTTCAAGATCCCCTAAATAAGTTTCTAGTCCCAAATTAATGTGATGAGTTTGTAAAAGAAAGAAACTACTAAAATTGACCTGCTAAAGTTTAAGTGATACATGTGGAAAATAAGGAAGTAAAAGATGAAAAGGTTATTTTTAGCCTCCCTAAATGTCTATGTGTGGTATAACCTATATATGCAAGAGTGAATCTCAAGTCTTATATTGATGGATTTTACAACAGTGCATAAATCAAATCTAATCCACTTGGTGGAATTGGGCTTCCTAAGCCTTACAATTTCAAAAAAGAGAACATTGTACAACTAATAATAGAGTGTGCATTGAGAGTGCTATGACAGAGCATGGGACTGCACGAACTGGACATTTGTTTGACTCGAACCCACACACACACAGGAAAATGGCAGGATGAAAATTTTGACTTGCTTCTCTCAAAAAGATGTTGAATTCTATTGTTTGAGGATGTGGCTAGGTTGGTTCTTGGTCCTGCAAACAAAAAAAAGTGAGAGGAACAAATCTAGAAGCCTACTTGAGGAGGAATTTTGATTTTATCCCAAGTATGGCCACCAAACTGTTTGGGTTATTTTGTCACAAGAGTGAGCAAAAGAGAGTCACTTAAATACCTTGGTAAGCTAACAAGGCATAACAGAAAGATGGTTAGAAAGTAAATGGACTTGCAAGTTTGAAAAAAAAAAACAAAGAAAGAAAATAGAAACTAAGAATAAGAAACAAAATAAACTAACATAAACAAGTGATGCATGAAATTGGACACATGAAATGGTTACCCAATGGAACTGAATCTACAAATTGAGTGCACCAAGAAGAGAAATATGGGACAATGAATCCCCTATTCCTCTTAAGGGAGGGTCCTTTAATCCCTAAAAAACTAGAGATATTACTCTCCAATGGTGAAAAATACCCAAGGATTAGCTTCACAAGAGGCGTAAAGGTAGCTCAATGCTACACTTTCTCAAAACTTATGGCTCAAGGGAAAGATGGATTTCTTGATCCAGATTATTTTCGGCACGAAATGAGAGCGGATATATAATAAAGAAATGCACAGAGATATCGCGTATATCCAGTAATATAACAGAAATATATCAGAGATGCAACCATAAACACATAGATACAATAATACACGATTTCTATTAATGAAA
>JZKD02S1171949.1:0-12711 GCA_000966675.3 Picea glauca
AAAATTCTTTCCCCTCTTCCCTGGGCACTCAATGCAATGGAGGCCATTCCTTCGTAAGGGGACAAGATTGATCCAGGTGGATATTGGTGGCCACCCACCTGTTCCAACTGGATCCTTTTGTCAATTGTTAGTTCAACATGTTCTTTTAAACTTCTTTGTAATTGTGGGTTCTACACTTCCAGGGCTGTTTGAATCCCTACACATCTTCCAAGTGGATACTGGTGGCCTCCCACCTAATCCAACTGGCTTATTTTGTATGTATTCATGTCATCACATCTTGTTGTACTTCCAGTGTTGTTTTGGGGCCCTAAACAATGTTATTTTGTCATGCCACATTCAAACTATAGACGGAGTCATATTTTGATGACAGACTGTGTATTTCTCTAAAAGACCTTTCCAATGGGCTATCACGCACCTAAAACAAAGATCGTATGTGAAAGTTATGATGTCGAGAAGTTAATGTACTAACTTACCCAAATTGGGCCCACATTACTTTTGGCGTTTCATCTCTTAGGGTTAGGTTTTTGGGTGTATAGGGTTTTTTCATTCGTGTTTAACATAAAAAATGCCTTCAAAGCCTCATTGTAATCATCTTCTTGTGAATGAGAGTATCCATCACATATCTTCTCAGAGATAAATATGCCACCATTCTAGTGAGTGTTGCACTCTATATTTTTACAGCCTCTTTACAATTATTTCATTAATAGAAATCCATTATTGTTGTATCTCTCTGTTTCTGGAAATTTTCATGAGTATTTCATTGTAATTTCTCTACTTTCATTTCGTTTCAAACATAATCCGGATCAGACAACCATGGTTTTCACACTGTAGAACTAATTCCCACACAACTAAAGTGCACCCAGATCTAATCGCAAAGTGGGAGGAACAGGCTAGTAAAAGAGGATATAAATTAATAGGCTCGGAACTTAGGAGATAAGTCGAAGGGAGGCTACCCAATGTGGACATCATCACTTGTGAAAGAGAAAAAACTGGGGCAAATGTAGACAATCGTCCCAAGATTCAGAAAGCATCCCCCAAGGATGACAAGTATGATCCTTTGAAACAAAAACTATTTTTCAAATATGAAGTAGAAATATTTAGAGGAGAATCGACTCCATAAATAATGGAAAACCCTCCTAAATTCACCCTTCAACCCAATATCTCTCAATCTCCTGCCTCACCCACTCCACCTAGAAATACTATAAACTCGAGAAGACCTCATGAGTAGTCTCAAAATATAACCAACCTCTGGTTTCAATTATTCTTTGAGATCTTGGGAGATGAATGGCTTTCTGAGAAGTTGCAGAACACCTTGTACCTAATCCTAGGGGATGAGGGAACCCCAAATACCACTATAACCACCAACCTCCCTAAGAATAATACACAAAGAGTACAAAGAAGGAAGGTGCAGACTGGAAAATAATTTAGGTTGGAAGCCCAATTAGACAACTTTGAAATTAAATATGGCATGCTAGACTTGGGCTCATATGTCAACACCTTACCCAAAAATACTTGGGAGGCTCTATGGAAACCTTAGATAGTCTATTCCCCCATCCAGCTGAGAACAAAAAACCAATACTGCATTTTTCCAGTGGGAAGGCTGGAAGATATGGAGGTAAATATTGCAAGAGTTAAAATGATAGTTGATTTTGAAGTAATTGAAATCATGGGAGATGAAGACCCCTACCCTGCCTTATTAGGAATTGATTGGGATTATGATAATTATGTTGTCATTGATTTAAAAAGGGACACTATGAAATTTCAAGCAGATGGAGTAAAAGTAGTCCAAACCTTAGATCCATACATGGGACCTAGATATATTGAGCCAGTGGATAATAAAATGGAAATAGGAGTTATCGACCAGTTATACATCGTAATAGCAGGGATGAGGCCATATTAAATCAACCCCACTGTAGATGGATATGTAAGTTGGAGGAGTATACAGTCAGCTAAGGAGGACTCAAAACTAGCTTTTGATAGTTAGCAGCATGGTTCATACGAAATATTTTCAAGACGTTGCGCAGCTATTAGGGAAACGAGATGGATTGGGACTGAGATGAGGGATCACCCAACATATGATGGTACTTCATATTTGAATATATTTCTCACTGATATAGAATGAAAATATGCACCATAAAAAAGGATCTCAGTTCTGGATATAGCTTTGTAGGATACCCCATCTAGGTGGTGGGCCACTCAGAGAGATTCACTTCTATATTGGGAGGACAAAAATTGATTTATCTGATACATATTCCTTAGAAGCAATCAGGGGACAACAAAAACGAACAAAATTTCCCATGGCACGCAATTGTTCTATGGGCAGTCTGACCCCAGAATGCATGCCAAGCATTGCGTCAAGCAATGGCAAGTCGTGTAAGTACCATCTCGGCTATGGGTTCACTTATTTTTCCACTCATTAGGTGTGATTCCAAATACCTGGTACATATATGAGGAGACTAGAAGACAAATAGGTTGTTGGAAAAACTTTAAAGACAAATTTTGCAAGGATTTCTCCTTCACTGGTAAGTCTCCTGAGCTTCGCTTAGTGCTTAAAATAATTCAAGAGATACTATTTACTGATGTTTGTAAATATAGATCAATCCCAATAGTATGTTATGATCATGCCCATTTGCTTCAATCCAATTGAGACCAAAACCCTGTCAGAATACTGGTATCCTGCTACAAACTTGATAAAGACCTGGAAGAACCTAATGAAGTAGAAGAACTTAGGAACCTCAATATCAATGAAAATGTAGGAACTAGGGAAATCTAGCATAATATACCCGGTCATACCAGTAGCACCTATACCCATCCTCTGAAGTTGCAGAAATTAAACATAGGGAGAAAAGATCATCCTAAGATATCTTATATAGGGGATTACTGGGATGAGCAAGCCATGAATGAAATCTACAGTCTATTACGGGAATATGAGGACTTGTTCCCAAAAACCTTCTCGGAATTGAAAGGCATAAAAGGAACCATGGGAGAGATGAAGATCAAGCTTAAACCTAACTCAAAACCCGTGAAGTACAGACCATATCATCTCAATCCCAAGGTAAAATAAAAAGGTCAAAAAATAAATTGACAAAATGCTTACAACAAGACTAATCTTTCCAATCAAATAAGAAGAATGGGTTAGCCCCATAGTAATACAAATAAAAAATGGTACTGAGGACATTTGGGTTTGTGTTGACTATAGGAGTTTGAATGTCATATGTGTACACAATCCATTTCCAACACCTTTCAGTGATGAGGTGTTAGATCAGGTTGCGAGGAAAGAAGTGTATTCATTTACAGATGGATTCTCGGGGTATCACCAAGTCATAATTTCAGAGGACGATAAGAAGAAAACCACTTTTGTAACTGAGTGGGGGTCATTCACATACAAAATGATTGTTGGGTATGTGTTATATTATTTGCACGAGTATCAATGTCTATGTTGCGCCAGGCGTGTAGGGGGGTTTGAAGGAGGGTGCAGGGGTGGTGCCCCCGAGAAATTTTTTTCCTCGGGAAATGTGTCACATTTTTGCCTCCTTTTTTGTGTTGCCTCGTTTTTCGTGTTGCCTCGATTATCATGTCCATTGTTGGGCGGTTTTTCGGCACATGGGTTTTTTCGATGGTTTTCTATTTCCAGTTAAGGAATTAGGGTTATTGAATAATGCAAGTCATTGGGTTAGGTTTTTGGATGTCATTGGCTTCTATATGTTTATATTATTGTAAACAATGTATCACTATTAATGAATATAGAATATGTTGGTTTTCCCAATTTAGGTTTCCAGGGGAAAAATCTATGTGTAATGTTTGTATTTGTCATTGCCTATTTTATGTTCTTTTACTGAAAATTTGTTTGCAATAAATATTGTACAAGTTTAAAATCTACATTTGGTATCAGAGCTTTGTTGGCTTCAGAGGGATGCCTTTGTGTTCAATGGTTTGGCTCAGGACTGTGATAAGCCTTGTTACAGTGGGATATTTGTGGTATTGGTTTTTCAGGTGAACAGAAATGGTGAGCAATTCAAAAATGGAGATTGAGAAGTTTAATGGGAAATTTTTTTAGTTGTGGAAGCTCAAGATGGAATATCTGTTGGTGGATAGAGATCAGTGGATCATGGTAGATCCATGTACTCCACCTGCAGGAACTTTAGTAGATGACTGGAAAAATTTGGATCGGAAGGCGAAGAGAACAATCCGACTGTCTCTCTCATATTCAGTATTATTGAATGTGTCAGAGGAAGATATAACCAAGGATTTATGGGATAAGTTGGGGAAGATGTATGAGTCAAAGTCCCTAGTAAATAAACTATTCCTGAGAAAGAAGTTGTATAATTTGTGGATGAGAGATGGAGACTCAGTGGCAGATCATTTGAATACTTTCAATACTGTGGTTAGTCAGTTAGTATATGTTGAGATTAAAATTTCAGATGAAGATAAGTGTATTAGTTTATTGTGTTCTTTGCCAAAGTCATGGGATAGTCTAGTTGTGGCCATAGGTAGTAATGCAATTGCCTTGAATTTTGATGAAGTGGTCTCATCCTTGTTGTCGGAGGATATGGGACAAAAGAACATGGAAGGACATATCACAGATGCATTATTTGCAAGAGGACGCTCCCAAGAAAGAAATATATCTAAGTCTAAGGGTACATCTAAATCTCCCAGAAATTTTGTAAAGGTATGTTGGAGATGTGGAAAAGAAGGGTACTACAAGAAGCAGTGTAGATCCAAAGTTGATAAAAAGAATGGATCTGAAGAATCTCCTTCTACAGAAGAAAAGACCTCAAAGGAAGAAGGAGGGGATATGTACTTGGCTTCTTCAAGAACACATGCATATCATGAGGCATGGTTGGCTGACTCGGGTACATCCCTTAATATGACTCCCCATAGGGAGAGGTTATGTGAATATGAAAGGTATGTTGGAGGTAATGTTTTCTTAGGTGACGATTCGACAACCAGAATCATAGGAAGAGGAAAATTCAAGTTGAGGCTGATAAATGGAAGGATTAGAACATTGTCTAGTCTTCTGTACATCCCAAGTTTGGCCAGAAATTTGATTTTTGTAAGAAAAATGGACGGTGCAGGAGTAAGAACAATATTTGAAAAGGAAACCTACAGGATGGTTCGAGGAGAAATGGTGTTGTTGAAGGGAGTTTGGTTTGGAACTATGTATAAGATGCAACGAAGCACTATTAGTGATGGGTGTAATAGTTCCATTGTTTTCGATATTGGAGTTGAAGAAGAAATAAGTCCTATAGTCTCTGGAGAAAAGGTTATCTTGTGGCATCAAATACTGGGGCATATAAGAGAGAAGGGTCTTTGAATACTACACAATAAAGGTATGGTTGAAGGTATGTCTAAGTTCTCTCTGGATTTTAATTTCTGTGAACATTGTGTATATGGGAAGTAGAATCGGGTAAGATTCCCCTTTGGTGCAACGAGGGAAGAAGGAATTTTACATCTAGTTCACAGTGATGTTTTTGGACCTATGTCAGTCCCATCATTGGGAAAATATGTGTACTATGTCTCATTTGTAGATGACTTCTCGAGGAATACTTGGATATATTTCCTCAAGAAGAAATCTGAAGTCTTTGACAGGTTTAAAGAGTTTAAGGCTCTTGTTGAGAATNAAAATTCTTTCCCCTCTTCCCTGGGCACTCAATGCAATGGAGGCCATTCCTTCGTAAGGGGACAAGATTGATCCAGGTGGATATTGGTGGCCACCCACCTGTTCCAACTGGATCCTTTTGTCAATTGTTAGTTCAACATGTTCTTTTAAACTTCTTTGTAATTGTGGGTTCTACACTTCCAGGGCTGTTTGAATCCCTACACATCTTCCAAGTGGATACTGGTGGCCTCCCACCTAATCCAACTGGCTTATTTTGTATGTATTCATGTCATCACATCTTGTTGTACTTCCAGTGTTGTTTTGGGGCCCTAAACAATGTTATTTTGTCATGCCACATTCAAACTATAGACGGAGTCATATTTTGATGACAGACTGTGTATTTCTCTAAAAGACCTTTCCAATGGGCTATCACGCACCTAAAACAAAGATCGTATGTGAAAGTTATGATGTCGAGAAGTTAATGTACTAACTTACCCAAATTGGGCCCACATTACTTTTGGCGTTTCATCTCTTAGGGTTAGGTTTTTGGGTGTATAGGGTTTTTTCATTCGTGTTTAACATAAAAAATGCCTTCAAAGCCTCATTGTAATCATCTTCTTGTGAATGAGAGTATCCATCACATATCTTCTCAGAGATAAATATGCCACCATTCTAGTGAGTGTTGCACTCTATATTTTTACAGCCTCTTTACAATTATTTCATTAATAGAAATCCATTATTGTTGTATCTCTCTGTTTCTGGAAATTTTCATGAGTATTTCATTGTAATTTCTCTACTTTCATTTCGTTTCAAACATAATCCGGATCAGACAACCATGGTTTTCACACTGTAGAACTAATTCCCACACAACTAAAGTGCACCCAGATCTAATCGCAAAGTGGGAGGAACAGGCTAGTAAAAGAGGATATAAATTAATAGGCTCGGAACTTAGGAGATAAGTCGAAGGGAGGCTACCCAATGTGGACATCATCACTTGTGAAAGAGAAAAAACTGGGGCAAATGTAGACAATCGTCCCAAGATTCAGAAAGCATCCCCCAAGGATGACAAGTATGATCCTTTGAAACAAAAACTATTTTTCAAATATGAAGTAGAAATATTTAGAGGAGAATCGACTCCATAAATAATGGAAAACCCTCCTAAATTCACCCTTCAACCCAATATCTCTCAATCTCCTGCCTCACCCACTCCACCTAGAAATACTATAAACTCGAGAAGACCTCATGAGTAGTCTCAAAATATAACCAACCTCTGGTTTCAATTATTCTTTGAGATCTTGGGAGATGAATGGCTTTCTGAGAAGTTGCAGAACACCTTGTACCTAATCCTAGGGGATGAGGGAACCCCAAATACCACTATAACCACCAACCTCCCTAAGAATAATACACAAAGAGTACAAAGAAGGAAGGTGCAGACTGGAAAATAATTTAGGTTGGAAGCCCAATTAGACAACTTTGAAATTAAATATGGCATGCTAGACTTGGGCTCATATGTCAACACCTTACCCAAAAATACTTGGGAGGCTCTATGGAAACCTTAGATAGTCTATTCCCCCATCCAGCTGAGAACAAAAAACCAATACTGCATTTTTCCAGTGGGAAGGCTGGAAGATATGGAGGTAAATATTGCAAGAGTTAAAATGATAGTTGATTTTGAAGTAATTGAAATCATGGGAGATGAAGACCCCTACCCTGCCTTATTAGGAATTGATTGGGATTATGATAATTATGTTGTCATTGATTTAAAAAGGGACACTATGAAATTTCAAGCAGATGGAGTAAAAGTAGTCCAAACCTTAGATCCATACATGGGACCTAGATATATTGAGCCAGTGGATAATAAAATGGAAATAGGAGTTATCGACCAGTTATACATCGTAATAGCAGGGATGAGGCCATATTAAATCAACCCCACTGTAGATGGATATGTAAGTTGGAGGAGTATACAGTCAGCTAAGGAGGACTCAAAACTAGCTTTTGATAGTTAGCAGCATGGTTCATACGAAATATTTTCAAGACGTTGCGCAGCTATTAGGGAAACGAGATGGATTGGGACTGAGATGAGGGATCACCCAACATATGATGGTACTTCATATTTGAATATATTTCTCACTGATATAGAATGAAAATATGCACCATAAAAAAGGATCTCAGTTCTGGATATAGCTTTGTAGGATACCCCATCTAGGTGGTGGGCCACTCAGAGAGATTCACTTCTATATTGGGAGGACAAAAATTGATTTATCTGATACATATTCCTTAGAAGCAATCAGGGGACAACAAAAACGAACAAAATTTCCCATGGCACGCAATTGTTCTATGGGCAGTCTGACCCCAGAATGCATGCCAAGCATTGCGTCAAGCAATGGCAAGTCGTGTAAGTACCATCTCGGCTATGGGTTCACTTATTTTTCCACTCATTAGGTGTGATTCCAAATACCTGGTACATATATGAGGAGACTAGAAGACAAATAGGTTGTTGGAAAAACTTTAAAGACAAATTTTGCAAGGATTTCTCCTTCACTGGTAAGTCTCCTGAGCTTCGCTTAGTGCTTAAAATAATTCAAGAGATACTATTTACTGATGTTTGTAAATATAGATCAATCCCAATAGTATGTTATGATCATGCCCATTTGCTTCAATCCAATTGAGACCAAAACCCTGTCAGAATACTGGTATCCTGCTACAAACTTGATAAAGACCTGGAAGAACCTAATGAAGTAGAAGAACTTAGGAACCTCAATATCAATGAAAATGTAGGAACTAGGGAAATCTAGCATAATATACCCGGTCATACCAGTAGCACCTATACCCATCCTCTGAAGTTGCAGAAATTAAACATAGGGAGAAAAGATCATCCTAAGATATCTTATATAGGGGATTACTGGGATGAGCAAGCCATGAATGAAATCTACAGTCTATTACGGGAATATGAGGACTTGTTCCCAAAAACCTTCTCGGAATTGAAAGGCATAAAAGGAACCATGGGAGAGATGAAGATCAAGCTTAAACCTAACTCAAAACCCGTGAAGTACAGACCATATCATCTCAATCCCAAGGTAAAATAAAAAGGTCAAAAAATAAATTGACAAAATGCTTACAACAAGACTAATCTTTCCAATCAAATAAGAAGAATGGGTTAGCCCCATAGTAATACAAATAAAAAATGGTACTGAGGACATTTGGGTTTGTGTTGACTATAGGAGTTTGAATGTCATATGTGTACACAATCCATTTCCAACACCTTTCAGTGATGAGGTGTTAGATCAGGTTGCGAGGAAAGAAGTGTATTCATTTACAGATGGATTCTCGGGGTATCACCAAGTCATAATTTCAGAGGACGATAAGAAGAAAACCACTTTTGTAACTGAGTGGGGGTCATTCACATACAAAATGATTGTTGGGTATGTGTTATATTATTTGCACGAGTATCAATGTCTATGTTGCGCCAGGCGTGTAGGGGGGTTTGAAGGAGGGTGCAGGGGTGGTGCCCCCGAGAAATTTTTTTCCTCGGGAAATGTGTCACATTTTTGCCTCCTTTTTTGTGTTGCCTCGTTTTTCGTGTTGCCTCGATTATCATGTCCATTGTTGGGCGGTTTTTCGGCACATGGGTTTTTTCGATGGTTTTCTATTTCCAGTTAAGGAATTAGGGTTATTGAATAATGCAAGTCATTGGGTTAGGGTTTTGGATGTCATTGGCTTCTATATGTTTATATTATTATAAACAATGTATCAATATTAATGAATATATAATATGTTGGTTTTCCCAGTTTAGGTTTCCAGGGGAAAAATCTATGTGTAATGTTTGTATTTGTCATTGCATATTTTATGTTCTTTTACTGAAAATTTGTTTGCAATAAATATTGTACAAGTTTAAAATCTACATTTGGTATCAGATCTTTGTTGGCTTCAGAGGGATGCCTTTGTGTTCAATGGTTTGGCTCAGGACTGTGATAAGCCTTGTTACAGTGGGAGATTTGTGGTATTGGTTTTTCAGGTGAACAGAAATGGTGAGCAATTCAAAAATGGAGATTGAGAAGTTTAATGGGAAAATTTTTGAGTTGTGGAAGCTCAAGATGGAAGATCTGTTGGTGGATAGAGATCAGTGGATCATGGTAGATCCATGCACTCCACCTGCAGGAACTTTAGTAGATGACTGGAAAAATTTGGATCGGAAGGCAAAGAGAACAATCCAACTGTCTCTCTCATATTCAGTATTATTGAATGTGTCAAAGGAAGATATAACCAAGGATTTATGGGATAAGTTGGGGAAGATGTATCAGTCAAAGTCCCTAGTAAATAAACTATTCCTGAGAAAGAAGTTGTATAATTTGTGGATGAGAGATGGAGACTCAGTGGCAGATCATTTGAATACTTTCAATACTGTGGTTAGTCAGTTAGTATATGTTGAGATTAAAATTTCAGATGAAGATAAGTGTATTAGTTTATTGTGTTCTTTGCCAAAGTCATGGGATAGTCTAGTTGTGGCCATAGGTAGTAATGCAATTGCCTTGAATTTTGATGAAGTGGTCTCATCCTTGTTGTCGGAGGATATGGGACAAAAGAACATGGAAGGACATATCACAGATGCATTATTTGCAAGAGGACGCTCCCAAGAAAGAAATATATCTAAGTCTAAGGGTACATCTAAATCTCCCAGAAATTTTGTAAAGGTATGTTGGAGATGTGGAAAAGAAGGGTACTACAAGAAGCAGTGTAGATCCAAAGTTGATAAAAAGAATGGATCTGAAGAATCTCCTTCTACAGAAGAAAAGACCTCAAAGGAAGAAGGAGGGGATATGTACTTGGCTTCTTCAAGAACACATGCATATCATGAGGCATGGTTGGCTGACTCGGGTACATCCCTTAATATGACTCCCCATAGGGAGAGGTTATGTGAATATGAAAGGTATGTTGGAGGTAATGTTTTCTTAGGTGACGATTCGACAACCAGAATCATAGGAAGAGGAAAATTCAAGTTGAGGCTGATAAATGGAAGGATTAGAACATTGTCTAGTCTTCTGTACATCCCAAGTTTGGCCAGAAATTTGATTTTTGTAAGAAAAATGGACGGTGCAGGAGTAAGAACAATATTTGAAAAGGAAACCTACAGGATGGTTCGAGGAGAAATGGTGTTGTTGAAGGGAGTTTGGTTTGGAACTATGTATAAGATGCAACGAAGCACTATTAGTGATGGGTGTAATAGTTCCATTGTTTTCGATATTGGAGTTGAAGAAGAAATAAGTCCTATAGTCTCTGGAGAAAAGGTTATCTTGTGGCATCAAATACTGGGGCATATAAGAGAGAAGGGTCTTTGAATACTACACAATAAAGGTATGGTTGAAGGTATGTCTAAGTTCTCTCTGGATTTTAATTTCTGTGAACATTGTGTATATGGGAAGTAGAATCGGGTAAGATTCCCCTTTGGTGCAACGAGGGAAGAAGGAATTTTACATCTAGTTCACAGTGATGTTTTTGGACCTATGTCAGTCCCATCATTGGGAAAATATGTGTACTATGTCTCATTTGTAGATGACTTCTCGAGGAATACTTGGATATATTTCCTCAAGAAGAAATCTGAAGTCTTTGACAGGTTTAAAGAGTTTAAGGCTCTTGTTGAGAATGAAACAGAGAAAAGAATTAAGGTGTTGAAGAAATATAATGGAAGAGAGTTATGCGGGAATGAATTTGAATATTTATGTAAGAAGTGTGGTATAGCAAGGCAGAAGACTACTCCATATACACCTCAACAAAATGGAGTTGCAGAAAGGATGAACATGACACTGATGGAAAAATCAAGGTGCATACTCAATGGTGTCGGGTTAGGGAAAGAATTATGGGCAGAAGCAGTGGGTACTGCATGTTACATGGTCAACATATCACCCTCATCAGCGCTAGATGACAAGACTCCAGAAGAGGTATGGACTGGTAAGAAGCCTTCTCTCACACATTTCAAAGTATTTGGTTGTGATTCATATGTTAATGTTTCAAAGGAAAACATGAGTAAGCTAGATAAGAAGGCTAAAAAGTGTATCCTTATTGGATATAAAGATGGTCTCAAAGGTTATAAGCTTGGGAACCTAGAAACTAAGAAGGTAGTGTATAGCCGAGATGTGGTATTTAGATAAATGAAGGATGTTGTTAAACAAGAATTCCTACCAAGTAAGGAAGAATAGGTTAGAATAGAGTTTGATTTAAAGGATGATGAATCAAACTCTACATAAGAACAATAATCAAAAGAAGAAGATCCCCATACTCCAGTATTGAGGAGATCGGTTTGAGAAAGAAGGCTACTAGAAAGGTATACTCCATATTATTTTCATTCAAATTTTGCTTTGTCTATTACTCATGATGATTCTAGAACTGTCAGGGAGGTAGTGGATTCAGAGGATGGAAATCTCTGGAAAAAGGCAGTGGATGAAAAAATGGCATCCTTGGATAAGAATGAGGCTTGGGATCTAGTGGAGTTCTTGGCTGGAACAAATCTCATTGGGAGCAAATGGGTATTTAAAAAGAAGATGAATGCAGAAGGAAAAGTGGAGAAATACAAAGCTCGGTTAGTAGAAAAGGGTTATTCTCAGGTTGAGGGAATTGATTTTGGTGAGATTTTTTCTCCTGTTGCCAAGTTAACCTCTATAATATCTATGTTATTTGTTGTTTCTTCATTTCATTTTGAAGTAGAACACATGGATGTGAAGACAACATTCCTACATGGGGATCTAAAAGAAGAAATCTATATGAAGAAGCTAGAAGGATTTGTTTTGAAGGGAAAGAAGGAGCTGGTATGCAAGCTGAAAAAGTCTGTGTATGGTTTAAAACAATCACCAAGGATGTGGTATAAAAAATTTGATACTTATATTCTCGGACTTGGCTTCACAAGAAGAAAAGAGGATCATTGTGTGTATTTTAAATCAATTGGTGATCATTTTAGTTATTTAGTTTTGTATGTGGATGACATGTTGCTGATAGGAAACAACAACGAGATTATCTAGGATGTGAAAACTCAATTGTCCTCCAAATTTGACATGAAGGATTTCAGTGCTTCAAATTTCATTTTGGGAATGGAAATTAAAAGAGATCGAAAAAAGAGGAAA
>JZKD02S1171960.1:0-12711 GCA_000966675.3 Picea glauca
AAATCTAAGTGTCCAAAGTGTGATGAAGGTCATCAAAAAGGAGAATGATGTTTAAATGATAAAAATTCTTATTCCAAACTATGATATTTTCAGTATCACCCCGCCCTCTTGAATATTATTAAGTTCTGCAAATTATAAACAAATTATAGAGGGTTGAAAGCACTGTAATGTGTGGGAATTATATGTAAACCCACTGAGACACTGAACAGGTATGCTGGCAGTGGGTAAATGCATGCATGATACCAATTCAACTTCGTCGAGGTACTGAACAGGCTTGTTGGCAGCAAAGCAATGTCGGGTTTAAGAAGATCCCCAGGTGTGTCTTTCAATTTGATCAAGTGAAAGGATGTCATGTATCATGAATGGACAACTCTTGGACATGATAGAGGTACTAAAGTGGTTCAAATGACATCCCTGTCGAGGCTATAGATGCCTGCTGGCAGCAGTGGCCTTGTCAATTGTATCGAAGTCAACTACATAAACATCGCTACACTCGTAATCTAAGTTAGATGTTGGATTACATTTCTTAGACAAAAATACATCTGATGATAAACTGTGTTATTTATGAGTTATGATCGGAATTCTTGACCTATTGTTAACTATTTCTAAAAATTCATTTCATCTGACTCACCCGAACACGAATTTTTTGGTGATGCATAGATAACTGCTTCGCCCAGTATGTCACCATTATTGGCAGCCACCAATAATTTTCTATTCTTTTTACAATCAAATTTATCAAAAAGATATTATTTCTTTTTGTAGTTGCCATCACATTTCATTTGTAAATATTTATGTTTCCGAGTTTCGAAGCGATGATTGGGTTAAGCTTACCTTATTGAGTTTTCATTTGCATTTTCGTTTGTCTTGTTTTAAATTCATGACTATAAGCATGAATTTAAATATAAAACTTGGGGCTTGGTTTCATATCTTTTACCTTAGAAATATCATTTTAGAAGGCACCCATATATGGTTAAAACTCAAGTCTTATGAACTTATTGATTAATACACTATCAAAATCTTCATGTATATATTATGGGTACCATGATTTCATTGGTTCTATAGTTCATTGTTGGTTTAATTTGTGAAATTTTTGAATGCACAAAAACATTGGTTAACAGTTGATATAGTTTTCATGAGTTTAATTGTCATATCAACATTCAAATCAACTGGTACAGTCATGTTGTACCTACGTTTTCAATTCACTTTGTTGGCCTGAATATTAATGAGACCATTCATTATGCAAATTGGGGTTTTGTATTGTGGAGGGTTTGGCATTCATCATGCGTAATGGATCGTAGTTTTACGAGCCCTCTAGTTTTCATTTTCCCTTACGCTTCTTTCCAAGTAATGATAGTCCCCAAACTTTGCAATTTTCGTGCCATTACAGTTCGCTTAGACCTCTCTCTGTTGCTTGTCTTTTGGAAACCTAAACCTATCTCTTGTGATATCTATTGTATCCTTTTCACAGTGGCAATGGCACCCATGGTTCGTATCGAGCCAAACAGTTACCAGGCTCTTCTATACTATGATTACTCCATAGATGACCTGAAGGCTCATAGGTGGGATGTGTTCCTTAAGAAGTTCGAAGGCTACAATCTCCAGGTTGTATAGGATTTTGCACACACTTTTGACGGTTTTAGGGCCAAGGTCAAGGATGTATAGTTAGAAAAAACAGAGGATTTCATAAGTAGGGCGACAAGACTTCCATTGAAAGGAGAAAAGTGGTTTAAGAACGCTAAAATAGAGGATGTCCCATGGAGTTTATTCATGGCTTCAAGCAAATCCACTTGTTGTACAAAAGGTATTCCCATTGCTTTTCTAAAACCTAGATGGCACAATCTCGTTTTAATTTTGAAACAATTTGTCACTTGTGAAGGTCGGTATGGGTTGGTTTTTCTATACCACATTTGATTGCTTATGATTTTCATAGGGTTTGAGTTGAATATTCCCTTCTACCTGCAAATGATCCTTTACAAAATGTCCAAGCGTTATAAGCGACAGAGTTTGTTCCATCACGGGCTCATTAATATACTGTTGGTTTCTCACCTATCGCAAATTGGTGATAGTTGGGAGGGTTTCTTGATTCAAAATGGCTTCGCCCAGGTTGATGATACAGTCGGCCTTCATTTAATTGTAAACCCTAGTTTGGAAAGACCAGTGATCGAAAGCTAGGTCTTCAATTTATTTGATGGCTCTGAATTCAATGAACCAACTTCTATTGTTGATGAAACCCCTGTGGATAAGGAATTACCATGTAGATTTGCACCTAGAATATCTTTGGAACATGTAATTGTCGAATTAAAAGAGAAATATCACCTTGTGCCTATGAACGAGTCTAATGTGAACAATAACGACAAACCTGTTGTGAAGAATTTCCTTAAAGGAAAGAAACAATAGAGCTCGGATTTAAATTTTAGGAATAAGAAAGATGGTCGTTTGATTTCTATAAAATTAAGAAATCGAAAAAGATACCATCTGAGCTTGATTTTTATGATCGAGGTCGACGATAAATGCTCAAACCAAGAGATAAACGATTTCTTGGCTCATGAAGACCCAGAAAATCAATGGCCCAGGAAAGAGGTTGTTACCCCAGTTGAACAATATGATTTCATGACTAAGTTACCCCCATTTCTCAAGGGAAAAGAAGTTTTTGCAGGTATTATTCATGACCTAGAACAAGCCACAGGTAAAAATGAAGTACCCATTGTCGACTGTATTCCACGTTGGTCTGTCATTATCCCAGTGCACTATGACAGTTGCCTAGACTAGATAGAGCATTATTATAGTGATATTCCGCTCTTACAGGCTCAAGTAAAACACTTGGATACTCGGAATGCCCTATTGGAACGAGAGAAATTTGACTTGAAGGCACACATAGAGAGGGAAAACAAAAGATCCAAGAAGTTCAGGAATATCATAATAAAAAACACAACCAATTTCAAAGCCATTATAAATTCTGAACTGTCAGATCCTTCTTTTTCTAATTTCTAATGGTAAAATGATTTGATTTTCATTTTATTCCATTCTGTTATAAAAAATAAAATAGGGAGATTTAATTTGATTTCATTTCCTAATAATAAGACTAGCTACAAAATCTATGAATTTGTAGCCAGTCTCTTTTGAATAATAATTAGTATTGTTATCTGAATATCAAATCGGTTTTTCTATCTACAAGAAACGGATGATTATGATGTTGATTGCATGGAAAAAACACCTTGAATTATACGCTCAATTAATCAATAGTTTATGCCTCTTTATGTTTATAAAACTTTGGTTTATTTTTGACAAACCAACTCATGCATGAGTGGTTTCTATTTTCACTATTTTTATAATATTATCTTATTTTTGTGGATTCAACTCTATCTTGTATGATAAGAGCATTTGAATCTTGAACTAGTTTAAATACTAGTCACTCTTAGTAGTGAGGGATCTTTGGTTTGGACACATTATGGATATATGACTTTCAAGACTGATATGGAGAAGATGTTCACTCCTTGGCTTTAGACCAACATGGCTCTTACCCATTATGTTTTTCCTTTTTCTTATGAAATTTTATTACGTGTATACATATTTAGTCTAATCACCATAAGATATTTCATATTATTTCAACACTTTAATTCTGTCCATAATTTACTGTCCTATATTACATCTATGATCAATATTTCATTTAAATATCGTATATTTATGTTGGATATTGAATGATGTATTACATGAATGCTTTGTATTAAGTTTCTTTTATTATAATTGTTCATCATTATAAGATCACCAAATCTATATATTTATTTGTTTACTGTTATATTCTTGTTCCAAAACACCTTTGAGTTTGTTCTGGGAATGATGGCACCATTCTATTACAGGTTTTCTTCATAGGAAGGACAACTAGGAGCTTGAATTGCGCAGGGACATAGACTCATTTTAGTTGATTAATTATAGGTTAGTTTATTTGTATTCTTGTTCTTTAGTTAGTTTATTGATCAATGAAATAAGAATAGCTTCAATTATCTTTGATTGCTAATATGTTCTTATTTCAATTGTGTTTAATTAGTATTTTTTAGTTCTTTAGATTTTAAATATTAAACAGAAAACAAAAAATGTATGTGATTTCTTTATCTACTTCATAATCATTTTCAAAACATATATTTCGCAAGATATCTCGTAAACCTTGTAAATTGTATATAGATTTTTCATAATCACATGCACACATTCATGTTTATGTTTTAACACTTGTAAATTATTAAATTTATGTTCATAGTATCGTAGTTTTATAGATTACTTTCATTTCTTTTATTATTTTTAGGACTTTAGTTGTCCAAAAGAGCCATTAAACCCATCAGGTCATTTCGTTCCAAACAGCTTGGGTTATTTAGACAACCACGGTCCGGATTTGACCTTATAGTTGACGGTGTGTCATTTACGCCCATCAACACAACCATAATTTCTTGTTCTTCTCAACCTGTTGACCCAAAGAATGCACCCCATTTACTTCCCTAGTTCCATAGGGATGCACCATTTGTTTATCAAGGCTATCAAGGTAGGTTACCATGAATTATGAGATATGGTTCCAAAACTCTAACTGCCCAAAATGGAATACTGCATTTCTAGCTTTTATTTTCTTCAAAATTGGTCAAAATTTATGGGTATTCTTCCTGCATAGTTTCTTCATGCTCCCATGTTGCGTCTTTAGGACCATAGTAGTTCCATTAAACCTTTACCATCCCTATTGATTTATTCCTGAGCACTTTGACTTTCCAGTCAAAGATGCGTACTGGTTCCACCTGGAAATACCCTTCGTTTTCCACCTGGATCACAGTCCAATCAATTATGTGGCTAGAGTCAGGCACATATTTATTTAATAATGATACATGAAATACATTATGCACTCTCATAGATGAAGGAAATGATATCATGTATACAACTGACCCTATCTTCTCTAATATTTCAAAATGCCCCTAATATCTTGTTTCCAACTTTGGGAAACAACCCAATCTTATCAAACTTCTCTTCACTTTCACTTTGAGAAAAATACGTTCGCCCACTTTAAAATCCATGAAAACTCTATTCTTGAATGCATAATTGTTCTACCTATCATGGGTAGCCTTTAAACTATGCCTAATCGTTTGCATATGTTCTTCCATTTTCCGCAACAAATATTTCCCAATGATAGCTATGTATGTTGGGCTATCCCAACTCACTAGTGTGTTACACTTCCTACCATACAATTATTCAAATGGGATAATTTTAATGAGGCTTGATACCCATTATTGTAAGCAAATTCCACTAACTGGATATAATCCTCTCACTTTGATGGCTAGTCCATCACATACATTTTGAGCATGTATTCAATAATTATGTTAGCCCTCTATGTTTTCCCATTTGACTCTAGGTGATACATTGTACTAAGATTTAAATTTTTCCTAAAGCCTTTGAATAACCCTTTCAAAAAATTAGAGGTAAACTTTGGATCCCTGTATGAAACTATTTCCTTAATAACTCCATGTAGCTTGGAAACTTATTTCATGTAGATCTCAACAATATGTTTTCCTTGTGTGTTGTCTTCATCTGAATAAAAAGTGCAACTTTTGTTAATTTTTCCACCCATGCCATGATGGAATCAAGTTGCTTCACTATTTTGGGAAGCTTTGTAATTAAATCAATTGTGACCACTTCCCATTTCTACTCAGGAATGGGCAATGGTTGTAGCCCCCCTATTGGATGTGCATGCTATGTTTTCACCTTTTGGAATTATATGCATCTAGCAATATAATTAGCCACTTCTTTCTTCATTCATGTCCAAAAGTATTTTCTTCTTACATCTTTGATTGTATTTTGATATCTCGAGTGACCAACATATGGCACATTGTGCATTTCCCTCAACACTATATTTTTCATCTCTCCTGAAGTTGGCACATATATATTTTTCCTTTGTACACGAGGATTCCATTCTCTTTCAACTCATAATAATTAAATTCTTGTTCTAAAATGCCTTACTGTAATGTTTATTTTATTCTTAAATATTGTTGATCTGAATTGGAAGCCTCTAAAATTCTATCTTATAAATTTGTGTTGAACATGCTGATGGATGAAATGTGTTTCATGAGCTCTTCTGTTGAGTGCATCAACCACCTAATTTTCCCTTCCTTTAATATGTTTAATTTCAAATTCATAACTCAAAAATTCCAGGCATCTAGTTTGTATGGAATTTAATGTTGGCTTTCCAAATAAATTCTTTAGACCATAGTGGTTTGTTCTTAACTCAAATATTCCCCCTGTAAGGTAATGTCTCCAGATTTTTAATGCATGTACAATGGATAATAATTCCAATTCATGTGTAGCATAATTCCTCTCATGCTCCTTTAAATTTTGGAACTCATAGCATACT
This sequence comes from Picea glauca, assembly GCA_000966675.3. Taxonomy (NCBI): domain Eukaryota; kingdom Viridiplantae; phylum Streptophyta; class Pinopsida; order Pinales; family Pinaceae; genus Picea; species Picea glauca. The sequence goes on from JZKD02S1171960.1 coordinate 6,380, forward strand.
ACATGATCCCTTTGACTGAGGAATCTACCGAACCCTTCCTTGCACGCATCAGTGCACACCGCAAATATTATTTTGTATCTGCAATCTTTAATATTGGTGCACTTGTTAAAATAACTTTCAACTACTGAAAAATTTCTTCACATTTGGGATTCCATTCAAACTTCACTCCCTTCTTTTGTAAAGAAGTGATTGGTATTTCAATATTCGGTAATAACCTACATGACCCATGAATGATTTGACCTCTATCACATTTATTGGCACTGGAAATCCTCTAATGGCCTCTATTTTATCAATATCAATTGCTTTCCCATATATTGAAACAATATGCCCCAAGAAGTGAATCTTCTTATGATAAAAATATGCACTCACTTAGCTAGGTACACAACTTGTGCTCTCTCAAAACTTGCAGCACCATTCTTAAATGCTACTCATGATATTCTTCTATCTTGGAGTATATTAGAATATCATCCGAAAAAAAAGTTACAAACTTTTCCAAGTACTCCCTGAACATTCCATTCACTAGGCACATGAAAATTGTTGGGCCATTTCTTAGTCCAAATGACACTACTATAAATTCATAATTCCCATATCTTGTCTTAAATGATGTCTTGTTGATTTCCTCTTCCTTTATCCTCACTTGATGATAACCTAATCTCAATTCAATATTGGAAAATATCCTTTCACCTTTCAACTAATAAAAAACATCATCAATCCTTGGAAAATGATATTTGATCTTTGTGGTGACCTTATTCAGCTATCTGAAATCATTAACTATCCTTAAGGTTCCATCCTTCTTCTTTACAAAAATAACTTGGGCTCCCCAAGGTGACACACTTGGGCGTATATACCCCTTATTTAATAACTCTTTAAATTTCAATTGCAACTCTTTTAATTCTAGTGTGCCCATTCTGTAAAGTGTCTTGGACATTGAGGGGTCTCCTGGCACCAAATCAATATTTAAATAAATTTCTCTCTTTGGTGGAAATCTTGGGATTTCCCTAAAAAAATCTTCAAAATATTTTAGTATTGGATGGTCTTCAATACTTGCCACTTTATCTCTCGTTGCCTCTTCCATATGGGTTGAAAAAAATTGGCATCCCTTCCTGAAACTCTTTTTCAGCTACATGGATAAAAAATTTGTAACAACCATATCTCTGAGAATTCCTTGAATCTTTCCTTGTCACCTACCTCATCAAGACAAGTTATTGTCTTTTTTTAACAGTCTAGGATAGCATGGTGTTTTTCCAACCAATCCATTCTAATTAGATAGTCATATAAACCCAATGGTATAATGTTCACATCTACCTTTGTGTTGAGTCCATTCATGTCTATTGGAAAATATTTAACCAACTCATTGATCTTTCTCTTATCCCCCGTGGCTACCTAAACTAACCAATATTTCTTAATATTACTCCTTTGTAAGTGAAATATTTCAACAATGTTAAAGTTTATGTAATTATGGCTAGATCCATAATCAATTAAAATTGTTATGGGATGGTTATCAATCTTACCTTCCACTTCAATCATGGGGGATTGATACTTTTCTTTCTTGTTTTTTAAATATGCATAAATCTTTGCCATGCTTCCTCTCATGTCTTCAACTATTTCAACCTCCTGAATGTTATGGACAGTCCTCATTCTTTCACCTTTGTGAGGGAAGTCCCTATATGAGTGATTTCCCTCACATCCCCAATATTGCACATATTGTTTCCTTGGCCTTTTCCCAAATGAATATGTTGTATTGTTCTCATTTTGGGTTGTTTTTCCTTGTTTATTTTATTGTGAGTTGTTCTTGAAAAATGGTGGATTAAAATATTTCTTCCTTTGATCATTTTTACCCTTCATCTTGTCATTCCAATATTTTTAGAATATTGGCCTCTCTCTGCTCTAATAAAAAGGATTATTTTCTCTTCTTATGGTCTCCTCCAAATCTTTTGGGTTATCATATTGTCTCTTGTCACTGTAGAAATAGGGTAACCCACTTATAAACTTTTGAATTTTGACCTTTTCATTCTTTATGAAGTCCACATAATTCAGTAATTCAAAGAACCTCTTCTCATAGTCATCCATTATCATGATTCCCAATTTGAGTTCAAAGAAATATTTCATATTTATTTCATAGTAATGCTCAAACAAATATTTCTATTGGAAATATCCTTTGAACTTCCTCCATGAGACCTTCCTCTCATAAAGGTGTTTTTCTTTCTTAAGTTGATCCCAACACATGGTTTCTTGTCCTTGCAAGTGGTAGGTTGCAATTATTGTTTCTACCCTGGAGGGATAATAATGCAGCTATAAATATTTGTTCATTTCCAATAGCCAAGTCTCAGCCTCTTTTCCCTTCCTATGCTCACCATTGAAATTTGGTGGCTTGATTTTCATGAATTCACCTTGCAATATGTCTCCCTCAAGCCTTCTCCTTTGTATCCTCACAAGGGACACACTTAGGTTTCTCTCTATCCATGAAATTGATTGAGCTCCCATAGTGTATCACACTGAATAATGATGGATCATGTTCATTCTCTTTGACTACTTTTCATTCCCATGTTCACCCCTTTTTCTATGGGATCTGGATGCTGTCACTTGTCTAGCACTAGCTACTTGCTTTGTGCCTGAGTCTTTATTGGCTTCCCTCTGCAACATGTTTAAGCCATGTAGTACCTCTTCCTAGTATTTCATAATCTTTTCATTATATACCCTACAACTCCACACTTATCTCTACAATCTTCTAATAGTTACAAGATCCTTCTTGTTTTTTCTTCCATTAGACTCTGTCTCAGATTTTCACATGCCAACATGTAGCCCTATGAATTCCTCTTCTTGACTATATAGCCCTTGGTCATATTCTGTGTATGTGGTTCTCATATAGGAACCAAACTTCCTTTCTATACCTCTAAATTATACAAGAAAGTGTGCATGCAAATAAATTTATGTTAGACAAAAATATAGACATACACAATTCTAGAAAAGAATAAATAAGCTTTTTTGCTCTTTAATGCCACCAGCCATCTTGTCTGAGATAATTGTAACTTATACTATCCAAATAAATTTTATGGGTTCATAGATGTATTATCCTCTCCAATATCTTTCCAATGACTACTTTCTTGATCAATTATTAGCTTTGAGTAAAGTGTTATAGTTATTTGAATATTGTTTATTTACCCCTTTTGTACACTTTTCATTTTGGTGAAAATAATTCTAGATACCAACTTCTGCCCCTTGTAGAAGTAAATTTGCTAGGAAACAAAGAAAATTTTAAATCAAACATAGATAAAAATGATGACAAGAAATTCATAAAAAATCTCAGATTATCAATATGATGCTCTAGTAAAAAACTACAACAATCTAGAAATGACATCTTTGTCCTTTTTCACCCATTTTCCCTAAATTGTGCACTTCTGGAAAGACTTCACTACACCAATTTTTTTTGGATTTGAGAGTATACAAAATGTCAATTAAATAATGTGTTCTAGATTTTCCATCTGGTGACTCTTTCCTTAGAAAATCCCAAAAATCCCAAAAAAGTGGCCCAGAATAGTGGATTTTGACCTATTTCAGCATCCCCATTCCAAACCCCTTAAAATTTATTCAATTCCATCATGGATTGTTTCCATGTCTTCTTTATTGACTCTCTCAAAGAATTTCAACTTAATCTAGATCCATTCCAACGATCTGGACTGAGATCTTTAAAACACACTATTTTTCAATTCTAACAAACAAAAACATAAATGAGTAGTGGCCCTACCTGACATTTTTTACATCTCCTAATTGAGGAAAAAACTTAGAAGTTTCATCTCAATATTACGTAATTTGATCCATTTATCGCTAAAATAATATTTTGGCTCCAAACATTTTTTTAGACTATAGGACAATTTTTTTTATGTGGCATGTTTGTTGATGTGGATGATGATGTGGCATTGTGGGTCCACATGGAACCCAGAGGTGATTCCATGTCACTCTCCTAGCCTAATTGATCTACCTTGTCAACCTTCTCTATCTCTTTCTCCTCTTTCTCTTATGCTAGCCTTAGAATTTAATAAAATATTAATATTTTACGGTCCCCACCTGCCCAGTTTGCACACCTCTGCCCCAAGATGGTAAAAGGGTCCCACCATAAATAAAAGACTACATGTGGCACCCCTTCATTTTTCATGGGGATGGGTGGGTCCCATTCCTCACATTTACCTTAACGCACGAACTTACATGTCTCCCAGATCCAATGGTGGAGATTGGATGAGATCTATGGTGGAGATGCCATGATGCATCCCAAAAGTGTGAGTGTTAAAATCCCCTCGGGGTGTGATGGTGGATATTGGATGAGATCTACAATGGATATTCCATGACGCATCCCAAAATTTTGAGTGTTAACATGCCCTTGTGGTGCGACAATCCAATCTTCTTGCTATGTGTCATGATCCTAATGGTGTCTCATGTTACAAGGTCCTAGCCCAAAACCGCTACGCTTCCCATGTGACAGTGGTTTATAGTAGTGGATATACCACCATTCTCATGTGGCTCCCATGTCACCTACCACTATTCTGCAAGATTCCACTCTACACATTCCATCATGGTAGTCCACGTCACCACCACGTGCCTTCCACGTCATGATAATGTCATGGTAGGAAAATTATTCAAATTTTCCAATTCTTCTGAAAATGAATAATTTTGGAATTTTTCGAAGGTCATCATGGAACCCAAAATTAATATTTCTAATGGATAATTTAGGCCTAGTGTGAGTCCAATCAACCTTTGCACCCACACTTTGACTTCTTATGTCGAATTCCTCATCGTATTTCTCTATAGAAATTGGGGCTTTTGCCCAATTTTTCCTAATTTCACCATGGGTTTCTCGGTACCATCTAAAATTAGTTCAAACATGCACATTTAGAGATTAACATTGGGGAATTTAACCTCTAAACTTGAATTCACTGAAATTACATGAAATATGCTCACACTTTTTCCTAGAAAAATCTAACAACCACATTGTAAACATTCTCTGAGATTTAACTAGAAGGTCATGTATCCGTGAAAAACTAATGAAGGTTTGAGTATAGGTCAACATATCAAATTTACAGGTCAACTACAAAGGTATTGGTATGGTTGTATATTTATTTTGATGGTTACTTCTTATAATGATATGGTGTATGATTGAGGCATACTTGGTATGGTTGGTTTGGTATATGGATATGGTATATATTGGTTTCTTGGATGAGTGAGGAGCACTCTTATATCTGGTTCAACATATGGCATGGTTCTTATAGTTATTATATGGTTCAACATATGGCATGGTTCTTATAGTTATTATATTTGAGTTGATTGTATATGGTTGAGACATATTCATGTTATATGGTGGCATATGCATTAGGGGTATGCATTGGTTCTTTGAGATAATTCATTGATGATATGGTACGGATATACATATGATTGATGGTTTGGCATATGATACAAGTTACACATGGTTGATGTTTGGTATGGTATAGGTTGATGGTTTAGAACATGGTTGAGGAACATACCTTGTGATGGTATGTTGGTGATATTGGTACATGCTTGGTATAGGCATGTGTTGGTGATGGTGGACATCTAGTTGAGAGGTGTCCCTGGTATATCATCCATGTGAGAGGATCTAGTTGAGTATCAGTGACAATGACAGGTTGGATACAGTGACAAGCTGATGTGACATGTTGGATATAGTGACAGGTTGAAGGTGGAAGTGATTGTGGTGGTGGAAGTTTGGTCTACACTTATATTTCAGGGAGGTAGGATGGGTCAAGGAAAGGGGCTTGTAGCCTCCTTCTGGTTGGAACCCGAGAATCAGGGATTTGGAGTTTCCTTTAGGTTGAAGCTTGAGAACTAGGTGGTTCTAGCCACCTTTTGGTTGGAGCAAGAGAACCCAGGGGGTTCAAGGGGTTGTAGACTCGTTCTGGTTGGAGCCAAAGAATTCAGGGAGTTGTAGCTTCCTTCAAGTTGGAGCTTGAGAATAGGGGGTTGTAGCCTCCTTCCATATACATCTAGAGAATTTCTACATTGGTTCTTCCTATGAATGAATTCTTGATATATATAAGAAAATATTATGTGGTTTTCTCCCATTTGGCTTTCCACGTAAATACTAGTGTACTATGTATTTTATGTGGTGTTTCTTATGATTATATTTTCATGATATATTGAATCAAATCATAGATGATACATTTTTGATAAACCATTGAACCATTTCGATAAAGTGAAAGAATATTTATTGTGGTTAAAAGTGGTATAAAGTACTCATATTGATTCACCCCCCCCCCCTCTCAATATTCCAACAACAAGGACTATACCCCTTCACTGCTCTCAGTCCC
>JZKD02S1171971.1:26512-39007 GCA_000966675.3 Picea glauca
ATTAAATAAAAGTAAAGTTTAATATCTCATAAATATAGAATTGAAAATTTTGAAAATAATAATTTATGATTATTAGGTGAGAGTGTTTATAGAATATATATAAATGAAAATGGACTTTATTTACAATATTAACCATGATTGTAATACAAAAGTTTCTAGACATAATTTTTTTTTGAAAATAAGTATATTTGAATAATAGATTATTTAATTAGTGTATTGGATATTTTAATGGGGTAGTTTATATGTTCTATGAAATTATTTTTATGTGGTCATGTTTTTTGGGGTATCTCTATTTGAGTGATTATCTCTATATAAATTGGGTATTCTAGGGATTTTTTAGCATGTTGAATTTATTTCTACATTCAGAAATGAATTTTAAACAACAAAAAATAATAATTTTGCGCAGGATTACGACAAAAAAAGTCATTTCGTAGAAAAAGCATAAATACAATACCAATGACATACACATTGTGACAAAATTGTTTACCTTTCAAACTCAATGTAGAAAAACCATTAAGGATTGAAGGATAAAAACCATTAAGGATTGAAGGATTGTGCCTTCTGTGTTTTTCTATAATGGAGATTAAAATACACAATACAAAGTAGTATGTAAATCTTTCTCTGAAGATATGGGATGCTATGGTTTTATATAGTCATATGAAATATTCCTCTATATCACTTATCTATTAGTGTATTTTCCACAGTCATGCTCATAGTATAGAAGAGTAGGTAACTAATGAAAAAGTCAATCATTCTCTCTTCCTCTACAAGGTTTTTGATAACTACAATTAAAGTTGGCTTTAATATTTTGAAACCCACTTGGAACCTCAATGATACTTGTAGAATTATCTAGTGCATTCCCACATGTTAATAGCTCCTCACATTTGAATTATGGAAAACTGACATGGTCACCACTTGGACTTGGACATGCAGGGAATGTTTGGATGGTTGCCTATTGGGGCCATAACTTTTGCATTCCAACTTTGTTTAGTGAAAATGAACCGCTTTTGAAAATATATTAACCCACGCAATGAAAAAAAATATTAATGATTTAGTAATAATAAAAACAGACATTAAGTTAATTTAACTACTATCGCGTGAAAGCATAAATACAATTGCAAAGACATATACAATATTACAAAATTATTTACCTTGGAAACTCAATGTAGAAAAACCATCAAGGATTGAAGGATTATGCATTTTGTGTTTTTTTATAATGGAGATTAAAATACACAATACAAAGTAGTATGTACATCTTACTCTTGATCTTCCTTAAGCACTAATGGCTAGTAGAGATTCAAGTTGTCTACCTTTATTATAGATTAAATACTTGTATAAGGTGGAAGACTAAGTTTGTAAGCATCGTTTCCTACCTTGTCCAATGTTTCAAAAGGTTCATGTCTTAGGGTTTTGATTTTCTTCATTGATCCCTATAACATTTCCTTGTGAAGTTGCAACCAAACTTTGTCTCCTACTTGGAAGGTCTTCTCAATAAGATGTTGGTCATGTCTAGCCTTATATTTMTCCAAGACTTCTTTATTTTATCATGAAGTTGTAAGTGTATTTTCCTTATCTTTCTTATGAAATTTTCTACCTCCAATGCATCACTTGAGGYTGTTTCCCTTGCTTTATGGTCTGAATATACAAAATCCAATGGTAATGGTGAAAAATACCCYAAACAATTTTCAAAATGAAACTTAACAGTAGGATTGTGAAMAAATCGACTTCTTCAGTTTCTCGTGAAGTTGTAAGTGTATTTTCCTTATCTTTCTTATGAACTTTTTTACCTTCAATGCATCACTTGAAGTTGTTTCCCCTGGTTTAGGATATGCATATTCAACATCTAATGGTAATGGTGAGAAATATCCTAAACAAATTTCAAAATGAAACTTACTAGTAATATTGTGAAACTCTATTATAAGAATGTTGAATTCAACCACAATTTTTAGCCTAAGTCCCTCGATGCTTATGATTGTATGCTCAAAAAAATTATACCAAATTCATATTCACTATTGTTGAATGCCATATGTTTTCCCTTCCTTCCTTCCTTTCGTTTTCCTTTTATGACTTTTCCCCTCACATAAAATTTCTTAGCCATGTATCATACATCTCCTTCTCCCCTCTCTCTATTTTACTATGCTTACCATACTTATCCATTTCCATCATACTTGCAGAAGTCTTGTTTTTATTTCCTTTTTCTCTTTCATCCGACTCAACATTTAGTTTATTTATTCATCGTGGAGTCGTGTACTTGCACTTGATTACTTTTCTACCTCGCACAAGCCGTCTGAAAGATCTCAATACTTATCCATTTCATTCATCGTGGACTCACAGACTTGCATTTTCATTTGATAAATTTCCACTCTCACTCTCCACCATGATGTGTCCCCTTCACATTTATTGAGTCACATTAAATGTTATTTTCACTGACTCAACTGCTAAATTCATTTCTGAAAATTTCGTTAATTAATGATTTTTATATCAAGGCAAATTACATTTATTTCAAAATAATACTTTCACCAAGGAAATCTAACTTAAGGGCCATTTTATTGTGCTAAGTGATATTACGAAGAATTTTTCCAACTTTCTGAAGATGGTCGTGAGAAAACATCATTTTTGCGGGGATACTTTGAACTTATTTTCCGGAGAAGACTAGAATTACCATTGGTCCATGTCTTATCAACACTATTCAAAATTGTCGGATAGAGACAACAATAAGGTGTGGGCATTGGGAATAGCTCATGTTGGTTGCGTTCTATAGGTTTTCGAATGTAAATATATCATTACCTGGTGCATTGACAAATTCATCTAGAACAAAAGAACCACCTCATTGCAAAGAGGCTCCCTTGCTTCATTAGCACCTTCATTTTTTAAGAAAATTTTAAAATTGTCAGAGTTGAACTTGTTGTACAAAGGAGAAGAGGCTAGAAATTTCCAGAAGGGAAAAAGCAACAAAATTGAACTCTCGCAAGAATATTTACAAGATCATGCATCGATGCCAAAAGACATGTCCAAGATTTGGGTGAGTTCTTTGAAGGACCGTTATAAATAAATTGCTAGGTTTTTTACTAGAGTTGTTGGTCAAGATTCTATAGAAACTATTCCTCAGTTGGAGAAGATCATATCAAATGAGGTGAATGCGCAGTTGATGAATTTCAAAACTGAAAAGAAGTTATATATCGAATATTATTTGATCTTCTCTATCATATACTATCATGTTTTCAAATCTTAAAGTGTCGGAAAAATGGTAAAGTCAAAGGTGGACCATGTAACTATGATGTATCAAGCTCTTTGGAGACATAAGGTTGGCCATTATTTTTATGAAGTATATAAAAATTTTGTGTCTAAATTCAAGAAATTACTCTTTGGAGATGATACTTCCAGGATTTCTTTGGAAGCATCAAATTTTCTGAATGAAAAGGGAGTTCTTGAAAAAATGGATGATTATAATATCATTAGGATTTTTTGTTCTCACAAAAAACTTGTATTTATTCCCTATTATGTGCCTAACAAATTGTTTATCATAGAAGTACTGATACAATACAAATTTTGGTTTCATACCTTTTATGAAAAAAGGAAAAGACATTTGTCCCTCTTCCTTGGATGATTGGCAAAATCATTTTAAGAGGAATTTCCAAGATTGATGATAATGCTTCCTATTTTGATTAGTTTAACATGAGATTTGCAGAAGAGATCACAGGGTTTGACCCTGATCACCATTTTTATAACCACATAATATCAGTTGGACCTAGCCCTGCACTTATCAGTGAACTTGTATTTGGAGAAGAAGAGGGTCATAGTCACAACCCACTTGTTCAAGAAATTGGTATAAATGCTGGCGATATAGAGACCATTGTAAGTAGCACAGAACATCGCAAAGAGAGAGGAAAACTATCCAGTGAAAAGAATGCTCAATCACCGTTCATTTCCAACATAAGTGTTTTAACTAAGGTAAACCATCAGCCTGGAGTGGCCTAGCAAACAAAAACCATGAGTAATAATTTAGGAGATGATGAAGAGAGAAACCCTCCTCGGGGAAATTTAGAAAACCCCCATAAGCTAAAAGTTTAAAAGAAAAGAACCAATTCTCAACAAGAAGGAGGAGAACCAGAAGCACCTAAAAATGATATCTTGTTGGATGATATGGACCTAGATGTTGATATCGAGAATATTTTCTTCCCATAGGAAGAGTAACATGCTCATGAAAATGTACAACATGTTTTTACAATTGTTTTCCAAGGTGAAATCTATTTTGATGAAGAAACCTTTGTTGTACAAAACACCTCATTTGAAAAGGATTCAAAGAAAATACTTTTTGAAAGGACCTCAAAGAGTAATAGGTGGAAATAATAGTCTACCATTGATGCCTAAAACATGTTTCCATCAAAATTGTCTTCATTTCACAAGGTCATAGGAGATGCATTGGAATTTTCAATAGCTAATATGGAAGAAGAAAATTTTTGGCTAAAAGAAAGAGTCAAGGAATTGGAAGAAACCCTCATGCCTCAACCTATTCTGGCCACCCCTACTGCCATGATTCAGCCTCACATAAGTCTTCAATAAATTCCAAATTCAATTTCAAGAGTTAAAGGAATTTCAATTTTTCTTGTTGCCACTTGACATTTCATCGAAGAAAATATAAAGAAAATAATGTCATTAATTTTATAATTATGGAACTTGGTAAAAATATTTTCCTCTCTTAACTTCAAGATCCATAATACTAAAGAGTATTTGAATGTAGATTTAAAAAATGATGAATGCTTTTGCATATATGGAGTTACAAGGTTCGCAGGAAAGGTCTGGGTGATGACGGACCAAAGAAGAAAATAGTAAGATTTCCCCTCCCAGAGCCCTGTGAAGAAATCAAAGGAATGTCAGATTGAAAGAGTTAATACATTAAATATATTATTGAGTCAGTTAAATTATTTGTCATGAAAAAGGACAAAATCATATCTAAATATTGATGGTGTGGATATTGTCGGTACCACCATCGAAGTTTTGGACCCTAAACTAATATCAAGTTTAATGGTCATGACCTGGGAGAAGTTTGAAGAACAAATTGAAGCTTTAAAGAAAGAATCATCTGAAAACAATTGATAGCATAGTTGTGTTCACATATCATGGCATTGACAGTTGGTTTGTTGAATATACTAATAAAAATGAATATATTGCAAATATGTTGCAAAATGTATCTATTGACTATAGATATATTGAGGGAGAATTGTTTAATATCAAAGTGAAACAAGAAGTGAGTGTTTCTTTGTTAAGGGATTATATTGAAGAATGGTTAAACAATTCTATTGCCAAGATTTATGAAATACCAACGGAAGCAGTTACAACCATCCACCTAATTGAAATGAGCCAAATTATAAAAGGAACAATAACAAGCAAGTGAAAGAGAGAGAATACATCATAGTGAGTCTACACTAAATCACATATTTCCCTGTTTATCAAATTCTCATCCATTTATAATTATTATTTCATTAGAAAAACATAATCAAATTCCAATAACTTCTTCTTGTCTTCTTTCCAGATCATGTTGTTTGCATTCCACTCTACCCCATCTTTCTTCAAAACTTTTCTTGTAAATATTTATTTATGGTCTATGGCAGCCCCAATCCCATTCCATTTATGGACAAATGATTTTAATTTCAAGCATTGTAACATACATTATCATTTTGAGAAATTCCAAAGAACTAATTCGAGATTGATTTGGACTGTATTTTATAATTTTGCATTTTGAATATAAAATATTTGAAATCAATCTATCAAAATATTTTTTGATCTTTATAAGTAATACTCTTTCAAAGTTATCTCGTGCGATAGACCATTTCCATTTATGTTGAATGTGATTAGATATTTATTAAACTATGATGGATGTGAGGATATCTGCAGTTTTATTTTATCCCATGTGTAATGTTTGAAGTTCCCGGTCCATTTCTCAGGAACCCCCTTTTATATACATTTACTTTTTCAGCATTAGAATTTTCTTGAGCATTGAAGATTTGGACACTATGTTATTTGACATATTCCTATATTATTCTTGATTTGGAATTAGAAATAAGATCATAATTTAAAGAGGAGTACCACCTCTCTAAAAATAAAGGAGGATTTGTATTCTTGTGAGGTTTCCATTTCGGTCCTTACAAATTCAAGCGTCAACAACTACCTCTATTTTCCTATCAATGTGTGGGTGAAAGGCAGTGCATATATTCAATTTAGCATCCAAAATATTCATATAAGAAAGTCCAAAATATATTGATAAATCTAGTATTTCCATGTTAAATAATGTTAGAATCCTAAAGTGCACATAGGCCATATCAAAGAGTAATCTTACAGTGTCTTATCATTTGATGGGATCTTACAAGCCATAAAGATGTCTACCACCATATTCAAGTAAGAATTCCCTCTTCTTGACATTGAAAATGCAAAATGAAATCCATGGATATGTTTTCCCATGGCCTTGTAGGGAATGTAATTACATTGTATATCCCTTGCTTCTCGTTACTAGGCTTGTTGGTACAACACAAAATACAACCTTTGATAATTTTGGCTACCACTTTTAACATCTTGGGGCAATAAGTATACATCTACAACTTATCCATACTCTTCTCAACACCAAAATTACCAACAATATTGGAGGTGTGATTTTTTGATATTATGGTAGTTTCGGGAGGTATTAACCTCCATGTGTAACCTTTGTCTAGAATAGAATATTCTAGAAGTAAGAGAAACCCTAAACAGATGTGTAAAAACCCTAGAAGACAAGTCAGCTCAGTAAAAGAATTAATATTTAAGTATTATCCTCTAAAAGGACAATTCTACCCAGACAGGTGAGAAGAACTGCTATAAATAAGATATGATCTAGCTCATTTTTACTCACTCACTTCACTCACTCTCTTAGTCAAGTCTAGTGCAAGTTTGGAGTTACAACTGCAAGGATGGAAGGTGTATCTTCTTGGGTGGTTCTTGGTATCTCTCTCTAGCGCTATCTAGACTAAGATATGGTTCCTACCTCCTAGTATCTCTTCATGGTATTCTTGACGAAATTCTTGGTGGTATTCATAGTAACTGCAACTGCAACTGTTGCAGTTGAGTAGTGTTCTTGTTCTGTGGTTTTGGGAATTTTTGTCTCGTGAGTTATCTTTGGAGAAAGATTCCCTCACTTGGTTATTTGTTGGTTCTAGTTTTGCTTCTAGAATAATTCTATCTAGCAAAGGTTATGGTGCTCAGGGCTAGTTGCGTACCTATGGTTGGGTGACAATATAGTGATATTGTCTATGGTAAAATGAGCACATTGAATATTTTAACAAGTTATGGGCCCACTCTACCTTCAGAAAAGTCTAACCACTAGAAGCTAGAGTGGGAGTTCTTTGTTAAGCTCATTGTAGCACTAGTTGCACCTGCAACTAGGGTTTCTTATTTTGCATCTACAATAAACCCTAATCCAAATCTTTAAGAACCTTAAGTGAAGCGTTGGACATAATCTCTGAAAATTCTAGTGTTCCCTAGCCTAGCGCACCCTTTGGTGTCCTCAGCTAGAAAAAATGTCAAGTTTGATTTTTTAGGTCAAAGTCAAAGGTTGACTGGTCAAATTCAAAGTCAAAGGTTGACTGGTCAAATTCAAATTCAAAGGTTGACTTTTGGTCAAAATTGATTTTGTGATCAAAGTTGAAATTTCATGGTTTCTATCTTGTTCTAATCATTGAATCTTTATGATTCAGTTTCTAACCTCTTCTTGTCAAGATGGTGTTTAGTTTTAGATTAGAAGACAAGTTGAACAATGCTGCAAATTTCAAAGGTGTGCACTTGTATATGCTTTTCATGTTATATCATCTAGAAAAGCATGAGTTTCTTTTGTAAGGAATGTACAAGAGGCCTTGTCCAAGAAATGATCTTGTATTTAGTACATTCAGAGGAACAAGCAGTTGAGGCTCCAGGTTCTAGGTTTTATTGATCAAATTGTTAAGTTTCAATTTGCACATATCAATTTTGATATTTGTTATAATAAAAGTAAACAATATAGTTGTGATAACAATATTTGAAAGGTTCTATTATTTTCAGGTATACTTGGTTGCATGTAAGTACTATTGATATAGATGCATATTGCACTTGTTTGCAAAATGAACTAATTTCTCCTCTAGGAGATATCTCTTGTTTTTTTCCCGGGAAGGTCACCTTGGAAATTCTATGATAAATATAGATATGTTATGATGAAAATGTTATTGGAAATACTCTTACTCGTGTTGTTATTTTTTTGGGTAGGTCATAGGCAATATCTCTGAGAAGGAGCTACAATGACAGTTTTAAACATGGAGTAGATGACTCCATCAAGTGGTGAGGAGCTCATTGCCTTTTGTAAAGTAGTCGTGATTAAGCGAGAACTAATTGTCCCACATAATCCTCAAATATAATGGTGTGGCAGAAAGAAAGAACCAATCCATTGAAGAATATGTTAAGGAAATGATGAATGACTAGAATCTATCCATGGGTCTGTCGGGAGAAGTAGATGTGACAACCATATATGTTCATAATAGAAGTCCTCATTGTCTATTGAAGAACATGACTCTAGAAGAAGATTTCTCCAAAAACAACTCAAGTGTTGAACACTTGAGGATATTTGGTTGTCCTTCCTATATCCATGTTCCCAAGGACAAAATAAAGAAGTTGGAACCTTCAGGAAAGAAGGGAATATTCATTGGATATAGTGAGTCATCAAAATATTACAGAATCTATGCTCCAAGTCAACAAAAGGTTGAAATCAGCAGAGATATGAATTTTGATGAAAATATTGGCTTTAGAAAATCTATAGAAGATTCCATGGATCCCAATGATGAAGAATAACATGAAGGTCCTGAGGAAGAAACTACATGTTCTCCAGAATATCTCAATGCAGAACCTTCCACCTTTGAAGAAGCAATCAAGAAGAAAGAATGGAAGAAAGCTATGATGGAAAAATATCAATCATGAAAAATGATGTATGGGAAATTGTGCCTAGAACTAAAAGAAATTCTATAGTCACTTCAAAATGGGTTTACAAGATAAATCATGCAGTGGATAGAAGTATCGATAAATAAAAGGAAATATTTGTGGCTAAATGGTTCTCCTAGTAGGAGGAAGAAGACTATGATGAGATGTTTGCTCTAGTTTGGAGATACACATTTATTAGAGTCGCCATATATCTTGCAGTATCCATGAGTTGGAGTTTACATCATATGGTTGTAAAGATCACTTTTATCAATGGAGTAATTGAGGAATAAGTATATATAGAGAAACCTCAAGGTTTTGAGGTACACTCGAGAGAAACCCATGTATGCATATTAAAGAAGGCCTTGTATGGACGCAAGCAAGTTATAAGAGCTTGGTGTAGAGCCTCTCATTATTCAGTGTAAGAGGGAGTTAGCCTCTGAATTCAATATGAAGGATCTTAGTCTCATGCATTATTATTTGGGACTAGAAGTATGGCAGAAGCATGGTGAAATATTTCTAGGGAAAGGGAAGTATTTTGTAAAGATCCTTCAGAAGTTTGGAATGATAGATTGAAAATCCATGGAAAATCCCATGGTGATAGTTGAGAGACTCTGATTCTAATCCAGTAGATGCATCCCTATATTAGTAGTGGATTAGATCATTGATGTATTTGGTTAATACATGGCCGAACATTTGCTTTGTTGTGAACAAGTTGAGCCAGTTCTAAGTGAAACCTATACATGAGCATTGGATAGTTGCAAAGCACATTTTGAGATATATTCATGGGATGCTAAATGTAACGACCTCCTTCATTACGACAACTACTCTGTAACAGGTGAAATTTTTTTTTTTATTTTTATTTTTTGGTGTGTGCGCGTGTGTAAAGAGGAAGCAGACACACTTGACTCTATGTCACCACCCGACGACTAACAAGATGCAACCACGATGATCACAAGAAGACGACATACGGCGTACAACAGTAACAACAATAAATAAATGTCCATAGACATAAGGCGCACAACAGGTAACCACAAGCATTTAACGACACACTGGGTTATGCACAGTACGAACACAAAAGGAAGAATCCATAGTAGTAGATTTTACTATTTCTGCACAGGAAAGCAGGGCGTTTAATCTTAGTCCACTACTCCGGAGAGAGAGAAGGTCAGATAGGCTCCTGGCCGACTGCTCAGGCATAAACTAGTAATCTCTGTCAGGTGTGTCGCAAGAGTGGAAACCCTGCCTTTAAAGGGCCCGAGACTCTTGATACGGCACTGGATTCTTTACACAAAATTCATCAACAATAAGTAAAACTGACTACCCCTCCATCCTACCCTGCAATGGTTAGGACCTCCAAGACACATAAGCAACACTCAAGCCCAGGTTCCCATCGATTTTAACCATTTAAGGTCTCAGGGCTGGCGATTTTTCTGAGGAACATGGAGGTGTCTACATCCCACCCGACTCAAGCATCCCAAGCATTAAAATGATTACAACCAAGTACAATAATACTTAAAGAAAACAACGACCACTACGAAAAGTGCAATCCGAAGGAACTCTGACAAAAACCAACCATCATTTGAATGAGGCATTATTCATGACTCAACTAGCATTAAATTCTGATCCATGACTACATGTAAATACCATTAGTTCACTAGTTGCCAAATCTACCCCTACAAGAATGTAAAAAAAATTAATTTTGATTCCCCAATATTAATTCCTAAAGTCCGATTGTTCATAGTTTAAGTCATTTGTTTTATGTCAACAATCCAACAAGTCTCAACAGCATTACCATAAAAATAACAACATTATGCTACTATAAAATTAACTCCGCCATTAACAACAGGTTAACATTATCGTATCACATCACGTCTTAGGCCCTAAAAAAATTTTTTACATTACACATCACATCTTGTATCATGATGACTAGTAATTAAATATCAATAACTAATCATATTACTCCTTGTTTGCCACCAAGGCAAGAAGTTACAATAACCCTTCCATAAATTAATCAGCATTCATCTATATTACCATAACCTTTCCATATCATCCCCTTTATATTACAAAAATATTTAATTAAAAAAAAAGGGAGTTTACATTTTTCTTGTTATAATAAAAAGGCACTAAGGCAACATTCCATTAACCCAATCAGATCATTTCCTTTACATTACAATTATTCCATTAAAATAAGGAGTTCACATTTCATTTGCTAAAATCCAAATGACATTAAGGTAACATTCCACAACCGAATCGTATCATTACTTTTTACATTAGCATTTCAATTTCATAACAAGGAAGTCACATTTTATTTATTATTAAGAACAATTGAAACTACCACCACACAACCCGAATTTAATTTACATTAAGCATGCTGGAAAATAAGGTTGATAAAGCATTATGACCTGCTAGAAGGAGTAATAAAATAATGGAGAAGGGAGGGAATCAATGCGAATCCGAGGTTATCAGCGCACAGATAAAAATACAGTGGCCAGTAAAATGAGTACAGGAAGATTTGGCGGTCAAGGTGAGGGTGGTGGTTGAACTACAGACATGCACAGCCTGCAACACGCACTGAAGGACAGCATTTTTAAAGCTGAGAACCACGCAGCCTGGCCCACAATTTCAGGAAAAATCCAGGTAGAAACTCGGGTAGAAGACAGCCGCGTGTGGGAAATTTATACCAACTCAGGGCACAATTTCTTTTTCTTTTACTTGGCTGAAGGGTCACAAACTTCAAGGCGAGGGAAAGCAGAACTAATCCGATAACCATGATGTAAACAAGACCATTGTAACTGACCACCAAGCCTTTTTCGTTTTAATTTACAGTACACTAACACCTCGTTATGTTCATTGCAATCGGTTACCTTCAAAGAATGTTTGACTGTCAATGTTTATGAATTAGAAAATATAAATGTCAAGATTTATAAAACGGAAACAAAACCCTTTTTCAGAATAATGAAATTCGAAAACAAGACATCCGTAACATGACGCCACTCCTTAAAACTATTGGGATTAACTGGTTTAATTAACTATCACCACAGTCAAAGGCAATTCCTACTGCCAAATATAACTCAGCAAAAGGAAACAAACCGAATTAAAAAAAATGACAGAGGTTACAGATGAAAAACGGGGGCATTCCTCAGCGAAGTTAAACGCAAAACGCGGATCAAAATACATGAAGACACATAAGTAAAATCAATGCATTACTTCCATGGAGTAAACGGTGGTGTTATCAGTACACCGGGCGAACGAAGTCTCAACTCCAAGGTTACAAACGAATTGCTAAATGCCTGAGGCCAAAACGAAATCCAAATTTTTAAAAAAAAAAGGACCAACGCCTATTGCCAGAACTAAATCGCATATCCCAATTTCAAAATGGAAATGCCCAACACCCTTAATTCCTTGACTGTCGAACAGCCAGAAAACCAACTCAGGACCGATTTAATTGATCTGGTAAGGATCTGAGATCCGGGTTGATTGCATTGAGATTCTTTCAACGATGAGACCGTGTTGATTTATAGGGTT
>JZKD02S1171971.1:50992-67450 GCA_000966675.3 Picea glauca
AAACAATCTTGGGTCCATTACCCAAACCTTTTTGTTGTGGGGCTTTCTTCAAGGTTTGACATCAATGACAACCAACCTTAATCAACAGGGCCAACGTTGAAAGTTTTTCAATTTGTGCTTGTATGGACTGAAATTTAACATGGTTAGATTAGATACATACAATGACATTATGGGAGGGTTTCCAAACTCAAACATGACTCACACAATCAATTACACAATCAAACAACAAGCCTATATAAGAATTAATGTGAATGGGGAAGACAATGACAGTATGGGAGGGTTAGACTAGACACATACAATGATTACCAAACCATTAAGGCCTATGTAGAAGCTAAATCCAAAGAAACCAAGTAATCTAAATCCCAAGAAACTAAGTATGAAAATGATTTGGTAAGGTGAGGAGCCCAAAAAATTAATTTCAAATAAATCACATGCATTATAGAACATGTACATACTAATAGAGGTTAGGAATTAAATTTGTTAGTGGTGATAGTGATCATGATAAATGTTCATTATAGGGGTTAGGAGATATAGTTTTTAATGGTTATAGTGGGTATACTTGTTAATGGTCTTAGGAGTACAACCTGAGTGGGCCTAATAGTAGTTAAATCCATTATGTGTTATAATGATTGCATGCAATAAGGATTATAAGAGTTAAGGGATAATCATGATCGGGGTTAAGTCTTATAAGTCCATAGGTTATAGGTTAAGGGTTATATGGGTTAATAGTCATCAGGGTTAAGGTTTCCTAATATTACATGGGTTGGGTGTGATCGGGGTTGGAGATGTAAGGGATAATAAAGATAAATTTCTATAGATTTTATAGGTGTATCCACGAATCAGGTGGGGTCATTGTTATAATGGTTAAGGATTATAAGGTTATGGAAGTTAGAATCTTATAAGTTATAAGAGTTGGCGCTTTAAGTTTATAGGGTTTAATCATTTTAAGGATTAGGGGTTATAGTTTTTACAAGGGTTAGGGGTTACATGTTATAGGATTTACATGCTAGGTGTTATAAGGGTTAAATGTTATATGGGTTAAGGGTAGCAATTACGAACTTTAAGCATTATAAGTGCTACAAGTTATACAACTATAATGGGTTGAGGTTATGAGAGTTAATTAGTGGTTATACTAGTAATTAGCGGTACGAGCCATATGGGATAATCGTGATAGTGCTTTATAGGAGAAATTAGTCATTATAGTGGGATAATTTATAGGATAAATTAGTCATTATAGGGATAAGGGTTTTGTGTGAAAAATGTTATCAGAATCAAGGATTATGAATATATAGCAATAATTTATTAGTTATTAGATGTTTTGGAGGTTATATGGGTTAGGATTTATAGTGGCTAATGGATATAAATGTTAAGGGGCATGAGGTTATAAATATCTTGATGTTAGGAGTTATAAAATTTATGAGGGATAATGGTTGGGGGGTGGGATTTATGTTGGTTTTAGGTGTTATATAAGTTAGTTGAGATTATAGGTGTCATAAGGGTAGGGGTTTATAGGGGTGGATTAGTAATTATACTATTTAAGGGTGATATGGGTTGTTAGGGTTAGTTAGAGGCTATATTGGTTATGGATTAAAGGTGATATTGATTAATATTGTTAGCAATTAGGGATCAGTTGTTAAGTTTTATTAATTATAATTGTTAGTTATATAATTAATTAATTATATATATATATATATAAATAAAATAAAAATAAAAACCAAAACAAAACAACATAACAAAACACAAACTCACTCTCGCGCTCGCGCTCATTAGCTGCACACAGAGTAGAGAGGAGGAGGGCACATGGAGAAGGAGGGCACACACAGAGGATAAATGTAGTTTGACTTCTTTCTCCTATCACTTGGTCGCTCCATTATATCTTGATTTTTGTTTTGGCCTCACTTATTGTGGGCCAATTGAGTGTGCATGCTAATTATTTGATGAAATTCTTGATAGAAATATGGTTTGATGGAATGTAATGGTTGTAGGGATTTTTTCATATGGTTGTAGGGAATGTAATGGTTGAAGTGAGTTGAAAGATTTGATGTGGAATCACCATGACATCTTTGTCAAAACCTCGATATTTGAGATGGTTTAGATTTTTAAGATTTCCTATCCTATCAGGTAAAGAATTTAATCTTATACAACCTTCAAGATTCAAAAATTGAAGATGTGAAAGATTACATATGTTATCAGGAAAGTCCTCCAACTTGTCACACCCTCTCAAATTAAGAAAATCAAGCTGTCCAAGTTGCCCCACTGTTGTTGGAAATGCTTTATTGAGGTATTCGACAGGTCGAGAACCTTGAGAGACATGACGTTTCCCAAAAAACTCCCTGCAAATTCCTTCAACTATCTATTTTTGGCCAACACCAAATTGACGACCGTTGGACACTTGAAATCTGGTGGAAGATCACTAATTTCATTGCCAAGAATGGAGATCCTTTTGAAATCCCTGGTCTCTTATTCACTTGGAAAATGTTGCAAATGTTGACCTGATAAAAATAACCAATTCTCCTCTCCTTAGCCTACATAAATTTCCATATCACGTAGTACATTGTGAACTTTTATTTTATCCTTTTCTGCATCAACATACTCAATCAAGCACCTATATACTAGTGCATCTACATATTCCCGCACAACATCCATTAAGTAGGTTGTCCCTTTTGGGGGGACCATTCTTTTTGTTGTCCACATCTCCACCAGTGTATCCACCTCAATCCATGCATCCTCTAGAAAGGCAGCACAAGATAGAAAACACATTTTCAGATTATTGGGAAAATCATCATAGCTCCATCTTACCCGCTGATAGAGCTCTGCATCAATGGTTCTATGAGTGGATGGGAAGGAATGATCTACATTTTTCATAAAAACTAATGCATGTGTCCAGTCTTCCACAGTATTTTTCCAAGCCAAGGTTGCAGCAACTGTATTTATTGCCAACGACAACCCTTTACACTCCAAGGCAACTTCTATAGCAATAACCTACAGATTATTGTCTAAAACATCCCCATTTATAAAATCTCTTCTCTTGAAGAGATCCCACCCTTCCTATGGGGACAGGGGTCGAATCATCATGCAATAATCCTTTGTTTCCATTGGTTCAACCACATCTCTATAGCGACTGGAGATTAAGACTTTGTTGCCATTATCATGGAAAAAATTGACCCCAACTTGAATCAAATCAAGTGGACTCCATATGTCATCCAATATAAGTAGAAACCTATTATTTTCAAGAAATGCATTAACCAAGGCCTTCTCCTACTCACCTCAATACCATAAATTTACTATCTCTTCATCCTCCATCCCAAACCAATGATGTCACTACCATTAAAATCACACACATTCTATGACAAATTTTCATGTATTAAAACAATAGGTTGGATCAATCTTCTTATATATATTAAGACCCAGTCCCCCCCATAGAGCACTCCCCTCCATCATAGCCAAATATTATTAGCTTACAAAAATCCAACACAAAATACCCCGAGATCCCTCCCCTCCATATCATTACCTTACAAAACCCCAACACAAAATAATTGATGTAGTAATATTATGTTTTCCACAAGACTCTTCCAAGACACTATGATTGTGACATTTCTCCACTTGATTGTTCTAATTTGATCCTAGGTCTCCCATGCCAACAACAATGTAGGGATATTTATGATGATAAAATGAATACATATACTCTCTTCAAATATGGAAAAGAATATAAATTAACCATTTCTTCTATTTCTCTTTCTCACTCTAGCACATTTCAACAACTTAAAACATGCATAAATGTATATACTTACATGCTCTTCCTCCAATGGATAAAACCACACCACTTATCTCACAATCCCTATATCTTAGTCCTTATTCCAAACCATCATGACTACCAATATCCTATAGTCCTCTCATTACAATACCCCAATGTGTATTTCTCCATTTTCCATGCCTCCCCCTCCATAATGTTACCCTATATACTCTCTCTTAGATGAATTCTCCAATGCCCTATATTCAATCCTTTATATGCATCAATCCCTTATAGTTGAAAGACAAATATATTACCATCATTTGTTATTTAATTCTTAAGTGTCATGTTCCTAGGCTCAATGCCCCATTAATAATTCTCATTTTTCAGTGAGATCTAGTTCTTTTGGAATGTGACCTATCACCGAGATCTATGTTAGCACTTACTTTCAACTATATTCCTACTTCAGTCTAGAATTGAAGTTGAATTATTTCTTATGTTCCTTGTAGATAATCCTCTTTCATTGAGACCAATCATCTCAAGCACTATTACATCCAGATCTCATGAAATTGTTAATAGGATCCCTAATAAAAAACATAAGCACTCACTTTTACAAAAATATAGAGGACAAACGAATAGAGAAGCCTTAGATTGCTAGATTAGTAGCCTCACATTGCACTTCTAGATTTTCCCAGGCTCAAATATTTATTCTTATAATAAAATATCTACAAGGAATCATTCAAACTTGGTGAACAAGTCAATTTATAATTCTACATTTAACTCAATCTTCTACTTCCAAATGCATGACAAATTCCATCAATACATGGAATCCATTGTGTGACACTATCACATAGAATTTTTATCCCCTATTCTATCTAGAAAATATCATGTGTGAGTGGTTATAACTTCATCAAGCTTAGTACTACAATACATGGAAGTGTTCACACAACTACACATCCAACTCTAGATTCCATATCCATATTAGGTAATTATTCTCAAATAAAGTTTTGGATTATTGGTTGTTTTTTTTCTTAAATTGATTTGTTTGAAAGAGTTTTCATTGACTAAGCCTTTAACCATTATTTACCAAGGTACCCTATTTTCTATCAATCTACTAACCCTAACCCTATTTCCAACATTAATCCTTGGAACCCTCTTACTAGACCAATACCTTCTCCCACTCGGCCTCAAAACTGTGAATTCACTAGTTGTTCATCGTCCAAACCAAACCAAGGACACAACTTATAATAAAGTCACACATTATGTGACAGATTTTCATATATTAAAAAATCATGTTGGATCCTAACATCCTTTTCACAAAGTCACTAGTTGTTCATCCTCCAAACCAAATCAAAGACGTCATGGTTTTCCAAACTAGCGATCCCCACTCGAACTCTTTGATGGGTCTCAAATCCAATTATCCACTGAGCGTTGGGGGATATGAAACTTTATGCAACTTATATGCAACAATATGCAACTTTATGCAACAATGCAACTTATAATTGCGACAGATAAGTGTGAAAATTTCAACTTTATGCAACAATGCAACTTATAATTGCGACGGATAAGTGTGACAATTTCAACTTTATGCAACTATATGCAACTGTGTTGGTACCAAAAATGTATATTGGCACGATAACTTATCTTCTTGTTTTAAGGAGTGTAGGTACCACCAAATAGGTATCTTTCAGATCTATATTCCTTGAGTGATGATCAAGATATACTAAGAGAGGTTGAAAGTGAGACATGTTTTACTAGATCTATCGGTTCTAGATCAACTAGGTTGGAAAAGGTAAGGAAAATATTTTGTATACGCATGAAATTTTTTATTGCCAACGGAGGGTCGTGTAATTATGATGCTGAGAGCATAGGTGGCATTGAGTTTCCCTTAAGGTATAAACATCTAGTGCAACAATGGGAACCTAAGCAACTACCTGAAGTGGACACATATTTCTTCATCGGTGGGAGGATGTATCACATTTCTCCTTCATACCTACATGGATTGGGGTTATTTTCCATGGATGGCATAAAGGTGGGCTATGGTACTGTAACTGAATTGATGGAGTATGTCAGACCATTATACAAATACAATCATTGGTTGATGTTGGTCCAATATACGCAAAGTATGTGGAGATATGGAGTTGCCGCAAATTATATACAACTAGTAGATAACAATCAAAATAAAGGGGAAACTATGTATATTAATGGAAGGCCAAAAGCTATTGGAAACATTGTAGGCTTTATAAATATTACACGACCAATGAAAACAACTAAGTGTTGGAAAAATGAAAGGGGCGGGTGAATCAGTTGTTACCGAGCTTAAAAAATTATGCTCATTTTAAACTCTTTACAGAGAACTTCATGACAATCACAATAATGCAGGGAAGTAAGAAATATAACATTCAACATCATTCACACACATGAAATACACAGAAATAGATATTTCCTGAGGAAACCCATAAAGGGTAAAAACTTCTTCTTCTTTATATGATAAGTAATCTTTACATTATGTACATTATCATACTTATGATCTCCAACTCATTGTGAGGCTACAACCTATGTTTTGAAAGCTGCAACTTGATCATAGAACCAACTCTCTGTTTTCTCTAGCACCTACTAGAAGGAAGCACCAACTCCCTGGTTTCTCTAGTACTCACTAGAAGGAAGCACCTACTCCCTGGTTTCTCTAGCACCCACTAGAAGGAAGCAGCAACTCCCTAAGTGTTCCAGCACCAACTAGATGGAAGCACCAACTTCCAATCACACAGGCACCAACCTGTATAACAGAGAACCAATGTTCTCCCTTGCACCACCCTGCCACCTTGGTTTTTCTGGCTACAACTAGATGGAAGCTGCAAATCCCTATGTTAAAGCATCCATTTGAACCTCTAAGGACAACAGTCCTTCCTAAAACCTCCCTTCCACCCTGAAATGTAAAACTTTACTTTAAATGAATTTATTACAGTGATTCAATAGTTGTCATCGGCTTACCAGGATTATCATTGTTCTTCTATGATGCTCTACTCTACTATATCATCGTCTCACTGCTTGCATCTTATTGCGCTTTCTGATATTCGACTTTGTCTCTTCATGTGCACTTTAGCCTTATTTTCATGTCTCAGGTATGCATCTTTGTTCTTTTCTTCTTCTGTGATCCAACTCCTGCACATCATGCTTCTACACACATGCATCACTCACAACATCAACCCTCATATCTTCTATGTTCTACGTATTTATACTATATTTGAACCTTCTTCTTCCTCCATGCGCAATGCCTCTGCATGCTCTTCACAGTGTCATGGTTCTGCTCATCGGGTTGTTCACTGCCACTCCACCTTTCTGCCTCCTTTTTCCCTCAAGCATCTCACTGATTTTCTTCATTTTGCATCACCTTCTCATGTCGAGTTCTCTAGTGATCATCATGGAAACTCTTCATCTTTTCTGGAAGTTACCCCCATGCATTCATCATCACTGGGAATTATGCTGAGATTCCTTAGATTCACTGGCATTCTACACTCTTCATCCTCTCTTGCATCTATCAATCGTCTCTATGATCAGTCTTCATTGCATTGGCAGATGCCTCGAGACTCTTTGTATTCCCTCACAGTCACCCTACAACTCCTCGAATTCTCTGTTAGTCCAGACTCTTCGTCCTAGCCATTACTAAGAGAACCTACGCACGTTCATGCATTTTTCGCCTTCTCTCTTCCTGAGAAAAACTTCACAGTGGGAATTTAGCCTTTCTGGCTAAGCCCTTTCCTTTCACATGTGGCCTCTGGAGGTGACCACAACCTAATAAAAAAAATGGCATTTCGTGATTTCACATATCGTGAATTCCTGTAGTGAGGCATCTCGACTCTCCAAGTCGCGATCTCTAAAACCCTAAAAAGGAGCGTAGTTGGACTAGCTCCTTCCCTTCTCGTGACCACCGTCTGTGACCAAGCGCTTATCCATAAAGTGCTTTCGCAACTCACGATTTTGGGAATCCTGTGATGAGGCATCTCGACTCTCCAAATCATGATCTCCAAAACCCCAAAAAGGAGCTTAGCTTCTCTAGCTCTACTCTCCAGTGTGACCACAACATATGACCACTGGCTAGTCATTTGAGCGCTTCACTCTTTAGATCGACGATCGATGATCCTTGGTGATTGGATGGCTATCCTCCACCCCAGAACTTCATCTTTTGGGAATTTGGGGGAGTGATGATGCTAAAAATCCCGAAACTAAACTTTCGGAATGATGTCACTCGATGACATGACATGATCTATGTGGTTGCCACGTATCACTCAGAATTGTGATTTCTAGGTTCTGAAATGTCGAATCATCTTGACACTTGTCATTGTCTAATTGTGACATGTGTCATTGCTAACGTAGTCTTCCACCTGTCCTTTCTTACGTGGTCTGCCACATTCACCTCCTGGATCTGATGGCCCAGATTCGTCCTTGATCCAATGACTAGGATTATTTCATGATTTCGCATATCACGATTTCAAGAGGTTAGGGAACCACGTTCCTTTGACCTTTCAGTCAGTGAAATTCTTATATTTAGCCACATGTCCTTCTTGGATCAATGTTCTAGAGTTATCCTTGATCCAACGGCTCAAATCATTTCGCCATTTCACATTTCGCGAGTTGGAAGGACAGAGAGCCTCGTTCCTTTGACCTTTCAGTCAGAGAAATGCCAAACTTTAGCCACGTTTCCTCCGAATCCAATGATCCACGACTGTCTTCGATGGATGGTCAGGATTCCTTCACAGCTTTGGAGTGTTGGATGACTCCTGGGCTTATCCTCCTTGTATATCTACTAGATCTAACGATTGCTAGTCCTTTGTATTAACTCCAGATCTGATGGCCTAGATCTTATCGCGAGTTGGAAGGATAGAGCACATCCTTCCTTTGAATTTCCAGTCATCAAAATGTCAATCACTTGCCATGTGTCCTTCTTGAAGATGGACGGTCCTCTTGCTTTTGGGACTTTGTAAGCTCGCTTCATGTTGAACTTTAAATATCGTGTAGGTTATCCTATATCCGACGACGGTCAGTCCCCGCACTCAGATATAACACTTGATATATGTCCTCCATCTGCATGCTCCTCTTGTCTTAATTCAGATCTGATGGCCATCAGGAATTCTGAATGGGATCCAATGATCATTATTTCTCTTCATTGTTACACTTCTGATCTTGCCATGCCATCACCATTGTTGATCATCCTTGCTTGCCTGTTTTCCATCATTGTCTATGCCATCATTGATGTTGATCTTCCTTGCTTGTCTATTTTCCATCGTTGTCTCCCAACTGTAACCCTACCAACATCACTATTGTTCTTTCCTGTAACCATACCATCATTGTTTTTATTCTTTCCATCAATGACAAGCATGCTTAGCCTGTAAACATGCCAAAAATATCCCCCTTTGGCACTGATGGCAACCCTGAATGGCTACGCTAATCTATTTAGACCTCTAACTATAAAATCCAGTCCGAACCACTCCTTTTCTCCCCCTTTGACATCAATGTCAAAGAAAACATGCTCCCCCTGAGATGTTGCAGTATGTTTAGGAGGTATCATATCTTCAACCAACACAAACTCCCCCTAATAGGATGGACTCTCTTATTTGAGTCCTACTGAATATTTGTATCTAAACCAGAGTCTTCTCCTTCTGATTCTTCGACCTATTCATCGTCATCTTTTGTTGTATCCTCTATAGAATACTCAATATTGCTCACCTCTTTTATTGCTATCCTTCATCAACCTTTTCTTGTCATAACCCGATGACTCCCCCTGTCACTATTCTCTCTCTGCTTCTGAATATTCTCCTACTTTGTTTCTAAAAGGTTAGCTTTCCCTAACAAGGTATTTCCTCTTGTTATCTCTACAGGATGTCATGTATATAATTTTGTACATCAGAATGTTGTTTCTGCGAATGTCATTGTCCTATTGGAACATTGCGCAATTGTAGCCTGTAATTTTTAAACAACCCTTGTATCTCCCCATTGATTCTCATCGATCTCTATTACTGAAATTTCATTTTTCTTCCATGATGCCTACAATCCAAGTCTTTTATGACCATATTCAATCACAAGAAAAAACCTCTACAACCACTCTCATACCTGCTTTTCTTTTTCACAGATGAAGGACATGTATCAGGTTTCTTAGGAGTATTGATTTCTTCCTTTTTTTATCCAATACCAAATTTGTCATTTGGTGATATCTGACTATCCAAGAGCTTATCCAGGGTCATGGAGTTGTTCAAGAAATTTCTTTGGGTGTTTGACTTCTCAACCTTCAAAACTTTTTCTTCCATCTTATGACATGATTCTTCTTCTACTTATTCCATGGGATAAATGCTAACTGAACATCCTTTTATTGTATCTGAATCTTCTTTTTTACTTGCAGGGGAGGATTCAATATCAACATTATTGTCTGTCCTTATGCTTTTAGCCACCACTTGTCCTGATTTTACAGACTTTATCTTACAGTCTTTGGAATTGACCACCTCTTTACATCCTCTGTCACACATTTGACT
Organism: Picea glauca; assembly: GCA_000966675.3. Classification (NCBI taxonomy): domain Eukaryota; kingdom Viridiplantae; phylum Streptophyta; class Pinopsida; order Pinales; family Pinaceae; genus Picea; species Picea glauca. The sequence continues at coordinate 61,247 of JZKD02S1171971.1, forward strand.
TACATTGAGAAAATTATGTTTCAACCCATCTTTAGGCAGAACATCCTGGGCATCTCCTTTTCCATTACTCAAACTCACCATCCCTTTACCCTTGATTTTACTTGGTTCATCATTTTCAATGATCTCATTTCTTGTTTTGATTTTACTTATAGGCAGAAGCTTATCCTTCTCTCCAATCATGTGCTTGGAACATCCACTATCTATATTCCTAGAGGCCCTTTTTTTTTTTTGAAAGTGCTAGATCACATTTTCCATTATCTTTCTTTTTCCATGTGTTGGCATTTCTAGCTAAGAGATTTATCCTTGGATTTKTTTTKTAATTCTTCAGATGGMAGTTTGCAGCTTTGTGGTCGAAGTTATGACAGTTATGGCATTCAATCTCATTGTTCAATAGGTCAAAGTGATTKTTGTAACATTGTCTACTCATTGGTTGTTCATTATTTCATGACCTCCTCAGTTGCATGTCTCTAAACTTAATTTGACCATTTGCAATATGTGGTTGTTTGTTAATTGGCTATCTCATTCTTTGTTGTGGCAGACATTTATTCCTTGGGAATCTTTATTGCTCATCTCTAAATCTTAAGGAACAATTTACAGTTTTGTGGCCAAAGTTAGAACAGTAGAAACAATATCCATAGAAAAAATCCTTGTACTTGGAAAATGGTTGTCTTCTTTGAGCAAGTTGATTTCTTCCATGCTGATGATTTCCTTGAGTAGAGGGTGCATTATTTATTTTTTCTACAGATTCAGTCCTGGCACATTTTTCTTTAATCCTCCTGGGTGGATGATTGTCTTCCTTTGTTTCTGCAGGTTTGTTGTTGTCATTGGTTGTAGATTTGACAAACTTGATGGAGTCTTTGTTGCTTGGTTGACCACTACTTGATCCCTCTTCATAACCCAAACTAGTTTTCATCTTTGGATTCCTTTGTTGATTCATAATGGTGGCTAATTCTTCTGAGGCTTTGATACTTGATAGATTATGATGATACAAGGCTTGAAACTTCTCCAACTCGTTCCTAGTTTTCACTACTTCTTCTTCCAGATCTTTACATCTTGCCTTCTTTTCTGATAATTGATGTTTCAGAATGTCCTCAATTTTCTTTGCCTCTTCTAATTCCACTTTTAGCAGGGAAAAGTCTTCATCAGGTTATTTACTGTCTTTATCGAACTGTATCAGCAATTGTTTTTTATTTCTGTTCTTAAGTCTGAGTCTGACAATCTCTTCCAAAGCATTGGTCATCTCTCCTTCCAATTCAACAACAGCTTCTTTATCATTAGCATCACATCCTGTGATTTTATTACCATAATTCTCTTTGGCCATAAGATGAATTCATTTACCTTATCTTCACAGGAAGAGTCACTATCGGTGTCTTCTGAAGAGTTATCATTGTTTACACATAAACTTTTCTTTTTATCAAATATTTTGGATTTGTACTTCTCTTCACCTTCATATTTCTGGTTCTTCTTCTTGTGTGGACACTTATTTTCAAAATGACCTATATTACCACAGTTGAAACATTTGAAGGGCATATTACCTTGGTACTTGCCTGATCCTTTATTTAGTATTATCACAAATTTTTCTTCAATTTCATTAGGCTCAGAATCCTCATTATTGTCTACTTTAAATGATGCTTCTCTAGAGGTGGGTTTATCTTTAACTATCCTCATTTCATATGCCATCAACGTTCCTAGAAGTTGATCAAAAGATAAAGCCTTTAGATCATTAAGTTATTCTATAGCTGAGACCTTTGGGTTGAACCTATCTGGCAGAGATCTCAAAATTTTCTGAACTAAAGAGGGTTCCCCAATTTTTTCACCAAGTGCTTTCATTGCATTTACTAGTTCTTCAACTCTCATAAAGTATTCCCCAATAGTTTCATCTTCTTTCATCTGTAGATGTTCAAACTGTACTCTATAGGTTTGAATCTTGGCATCGTTTACCTTCTCATTACCTTCATAACTGCTAATGAGTTTGTCCCGCATGTCTTTGGCAGTTTCTAAATGCATAACTTTTACAAATTCTTCTTCTGCAAGCCCACTCAGAATAGCATTCATAGCCTTAGCATTGAAGTTGAATTCTAGCTTGTCATCCTTGTTAGCTAGTACAGTTGGCTTTACATAACCAGTCTCTACCACATCCCATACATCTGCACCTAATGCAATTATGTAGGTTCTCATCCTAACTTTCCAGAAGGCAAAGTTTGTTTCATTGAACACAGGGGCCTTATTGCTTGAAGTTCCTTCATGGATTGACATGTTTAGGCTCTAGGATCTACCTTTAGATAAAAGGAACCTTCTCTGATACAAATTGTTGGAAAACTGAGAGGAGGGGGGGGTGAATCAGTTGTTATCGAGCTTAAAAAATTATGCTCATTTTAAACTCTTTACAGAGCACTTCCTAACAATCACAATAATGTAGGGAAGTAAGCAATCAAACATTCATCATCATTCACACGCGTGAAATACATAGAGACAAATATTTCCCGAGGAAACCCATAAAGGGTAAAAACCTCTTCTTCTTTATATGATAAGTAATCTTTACATTTTTTACATTATCATACTTATGAGCTCCAACTCATGGTGAGGCTACAACCTCTGTTTTGCAAGCTGCAACTTGCTAAGAGCACCAACTCTTTGTTTTCTCTAGCACCTACTAGAAGGAAGCACCAACTCCCTAGTTTCTCTAGCACTCACTAGTAGGAAGCACCTACTCCTTGGTTTCTCTAGCACCCACTAGAAGGAAGAAACAACTCCCTAAGTGTATAATAGAGAACCAATGTTCTCCTTTGCACCACCCTGCCACCATGGTTTTTCTGGTTGCAACCAAATGGAAGCCACAACTCCCTGTGTTCAAGCACCCACTTGAACCTCTGAGGACAACAGTCCTCCCTAGCACCTCCCTTCCACCCTGAAATGTAAAACTTTTCTTTCGATGAATTTATTATAGTGATTTAATAGTTTTCATCGACTTACCAGGCTTATCATTGTTCTGCTATGTTTCTCTGCTCTCCTGTATCATCATCTCACTGCTTGCATATTCTTGTACTTTCTGATCTTCTACTTTGTCTTTGCATGTGCACTTCATCCTTCTTTTTCTGTCTCAGGTATGCATCTCTGTTCTTTCCTCTTTTGTGCTCTAGCTCCTGCACATCATGCTTCTACATGCATGCATCACTCACAATAGAAGCCCTCATATCTTTTATGTTCTGCATATTTATACTATATGTGCACCTTCTTCTTCCTCCATGTGCAATGCCTCTACATGCTCTTCACAGTGTCATGGTTCTCCTCATCGTGTTGTTCACTGTCACTCCACCTTTCCACCTGCTTGTTCCCTCAAGCATCTCACTGCTTTTCTTCATTCTGCGTCACCTTCTCATGTTGAATCCTCTAGTGATCATCATGGAAACTCTTCATCTTTTCTGGCAGTTACCCCCATGTGTTCATCATCACTGGGCATTGTGCTGAGATTCCTTAGCTTCACTAGCAATCCAGACTCTTCGTCCTCTCTTGCATTTGTCAATCGTCTCTATGATCAGTTTTCATTGCATTGGAAGATGCATCGAGACTCTTCGTCTCCCCTGGAAATCACCCTACAGCTCCTCGAATTCTCTGGCAGTCCAGACTCTTCATCCTAGCCGTTACTAAGAGAACCTCCGCACGTTCATGCATTTTTCGCCTTCTCTCTTCCTGAGGAAAAATTCACAGTGGGTGTTTAGCCTTTCTGGCTAAGCCCTTTCCTTTCACATGTGGCCTCAGGAGGTGACCATGGCCTAATAAAACAAAGAGGCATTTTGTGATTTCACATATCATGAATTCTTGTTGCGAGGCATCTCGACTCTCCAAGTCACGATCTCCGAAACCCCGAAAAGGAGCTTAGCTAGACTGGCTCCTTCCCTTCTCATGACCATCGGCTGTGACCAAGTGGTTATGTGTTGATGCTAAAACTCCAGAAACTAAACTCCTGGAATGACATCACTCAATGACATGACATGATCCATGTGGAAGCCACGTGTCACTCTGAATTTTTATTTCCAGGTTCTAAAATGTCGAATCATCTTGACACTTGTCATTGTCTAATCATGCCACCTGTCATTGCTGACGTAGTCTTCCACCTATCGTTTCTGATGTGGTCTACCGCATTCACCTCCTAGATCTGATGGCCCAGATCCATCCTTGATCCAACGACAAGGATTATTTCATGATTTCGCATATTGCGAGTTTGAGAGTCAACTAAATGCTTATCTTTAGCCATGTTTCCTTCTTGGATTGACGGTCCAGATTTGTCCTCAATCCAATGGCTCAAATCATTTCTCCATTTTGCATTTCGCAAGTTGGAAGGATAGAGCACCTCGTGCCTTTGACCTTTTAGTCAGCGAAATGTCAAACTTTATCCACGTGTTCTCCAGATCCAATGATCCACGACTGTCTTCAATGGATGGCCAGGATTCCTTCACAACTTTGGAGTGTTGGATGACTCCTAGGCTTATCCTCCTTGCAGCTCTACTGGATCTAACGACTGCTAGTCCTTCGTATTAACTCCAGATATGATGGCCCAGATCTTATTGTGATTTCACATATCGTGAGTTGGAAGGATAGAGCACTTCCTTCCTTTGACTTTCTAGTCAACAAAATGTCAATCGCTCACCATGTGTCCTTCTTGAAGATGGGCGGTCCTCCTGTTTTCGGGACTTTGTAAGCCCGCTTCATGTTGAACTTTAAAAATCATGCAGGTTCTCCTAGATCTGACGACGGTCGGTCCTCACGCTCAGATCGAACACTTTATATTTGTCCTCCATCCGTGCACTCCTCCTGTCTTAATTTAGATCTGACAACCATCAGGAATTTTGAATGGGATCCAATGATCATTGTTGCTCTTCATTGTTACGCTTCTGATCTTTCCATGCCATCATCTTTGTTGATCATCCTTGCTTGCATGTTTGCCATCGTTGTTTATGCCATCATCGTTGTTGATCTTCCTTGCTTGCATGTTTGCCACCGTTGTCTCCCAACTATAACCCTACCAACCTCGCTATTGTTCTTTCCTGTAACCATATCATCGTTGTTTTTGTTCTTTCCATCAATGACAAGCACTCTTAGCCTGTAAACATGCCAACACTAAGAAACCGAATTGCATATTTGAGGGATGCGAAGGAAATCGTATATTTGTATGTGCAAAAAAAAAAATAGTTCCAGGTGAAGAGTTCTTGATCGATTACAACTTAAATCGAATAGATGGAGGGGGTGCAACTATGGGGGTAAATATCTTACATACCATTCAACTCAACCTTTGATCAATCATTGTTACAATTTATCACTGCAATATTTCAATATTTTACTGCATAATTTTTTTATAATTACTTTCATAACTCTTGTTGATTAATTTATTGTGCCAACATCTATCCAGGGTGACCGTGGAAAGGCACCCACTGTGCCACAGCAGGTAAATGTTAAATACAATAAAAACTTATGACTACAACAACTAAATTTCAAAATTTTCATTATTTATTTTTTCTGATATTACTGCAATATTTCATTTTCTTAATGTTACAGGTGAATTTCATAACTTTTATTGATTGATTTGTTGTGTCAACACCTGTCCAGGGTGACCATGGCAGAAAATCACCTGCTACATCTATCCAGTGTGACCATGAAAAGGCACCCACTGTGCCTCGCTAGGTAAATGTTAAATACAATAACAACTTATGACTACAGCAACTAAATTTCTGAAATTTCATTATTTTTTTCTGATATTACTCCAATATTTTATTTTTTTAATGTTACAAGTGAATTTCATAACTTTTGTTGATTGATTTATTGTGTCAACTTATGTCCAGGGTGACCATGTCCGAAAATCACCCGCTACATCTATCTAGGGTGACCGTGGAAAGGCACCCATTGTGCCTCACCAGGTAAATGTTAAATATAGTAACAACTTAGTCCTTACTGTCATTTCCATGACTGTTTCATTTCAGATTTATCCACCCTTATTAAAGTACATGAAAAGATCTTTGTATCTTTTAAATCAATATACCAAGAATCTTCCACAACATCAATCAACATACTAGAGAAAAAATTATTAAAACCATTACCATCATCTTTTGGGCACTGAATTTTATTAATTGCATTGCTTGCAAGTCTTCTATTCTTGAACTAAGATATTGTTTTTTATTAATTGCATTGTTTTTTATTAATTTGCATTGT
>JZKD02S1171971.1:91297-110302 GCA_000966675.3 Picea glauca
AAGTGCTCGTCATCGGATTGGGAATAAACAGTTACATCGTCCAGATAAATGACAATAAAATTTCCAAGTTCTTCCACAAAAGAGATGTCCATTTCTCTTTGGAAAGTGGCCCCAGCGTTCATCAACCCAAAAGGCATTTCCATGTACATGAAGGTACCCCAGGGTGTTGTCAAGGTTGTTTTCTCTTGGTCATCTGGGTGAATGAGAACCTGGTTATAGCCTGAGAAACCATCCAGTAAGGAGATTCAACTGGATCCAACTACCTTTTGTAATATGTGGTCCATTTTTGGAAATGGGTAGTTGTCTTTCAGAGAAACTTTGTTCAGGTTTCGGAAATCAATACAAAGTTTGATTTCCCTGCTTTTATTTCGGGTTGGAACCAGATTTGAAACCCATTTGGAAAATCGTAAGGGAACTATGATTTTAGCATCATACATATTTTTAATTTCATTTTCTATCAGGGGAAGTAACTTGGGATTGATTCTCCTAAGTTTCTGTCTGAAAGGTTTTTGATCCTCTTTTATCGGGATCCTATGTTGTATGATGCTTGTGTCATAAGATTTTAAATCTTCGTAACCCCAAGCAAACACGTCCGCATATTCCTTGAAAAGTTCAATGTTTTTGAGTTTCTTCTCGAGAGGTAAAGATTTAGAAATTTTGACTATCATGGGTTTCTCTTCTGTCCCTATGTTAACGTCTTCAACCTCTTTACCATTGGATTCAATTTTTGGTTTTTTAGCTAGATAATTAAAATCAAAAAGGTCTTCTAAAGGAACTAATTCCCTAGGTAAAACATTACTCTTTAAATGAAAAACATCAGATTCTATCTCATCTTTACCTAACTCTCCAGAATCTACTTTATTTACAATGTCATTTCAAAAATCAGATTTATTTACATTCTCATCCTCATTTTCTAAGTCTATGTTTGTACACTCAAAATCATTTTTACATTGTAGAAAATCTTCAATTTGATCATTATTCCCAAATACCTACCAGTATCTGATGTTGTTTGGGACAGTCGGTCTGCACTTCACCTCCACCGTGTAAGGGCGGGTGGAACGAAAAGGTATCTTGCATGTAGCTGCTAATGTAGTTAAACCATCTGCTAAAATATTACGTCCCCTGGGCATCACCTGCAAATCAACTTCAGTGAAACATTTAAGGGCATCCAAAATAGCATTCCTATAAGCTCTCAGACGGGGATGTTTTGATGCATATTCACCTTTGATTTGTTTGATAATTAATTTGGAATCTCCTCTTACCATGATTTGTTTGGCACCAACTTTCTTTAGAAGTTTCAAACCGAGCATCAAAGCTTCATACTCGGAAATATTGTTAGTGCATTGAAAATTTAATTTGTAAGAATGATTTCCGAATACCTAGATTTGTGATTGTGCAACCAAACTCCTACTCTAGCTCCTTCTTTGCTTACAGCTCCATCGAAGTCCATGCTCCAAAAATCTGTCGGCAATTCTTCACTTATCACATTTTTCTTTCTTTCTGCCTCAGTGATTTCTTGGCCTTCATTCGGATCAAATGTATCTTCTTTCAGTCGAGTGATGTTTTCTCCCGTATCACCGTCATTATATAGGATGAAGGAATATAGGTCATAATGTGTAGAGTACAGGGGATAGTTATGTGGCTTTTCTTGGTTGTTGACCATATACTTCATCAACGTCTCTATGTATAGTCTTCTCTATTGCCCTAATACTGGGATGGTGGCATATGGCATATCCAGCTACAAAGTACCTTTCAATTTGACCCCCCAAGACCTAGACAACAACATACCATATTTTGGGGGAATGACTGGGACCACAACATCCATAACCATGCTTTTTGCTGGAATCTAAACTAGAGTGATACATAAGTCCTTGATCAATCCGAAACATTTGACTTTGCTGGAGTCAAAAGAGTGTAAGTCCTTATAAGGTCTGGTGACCTCAAGTCCCAGTTTTTCCATCACTGCTTTAGGCATCAGGTTGTGGGAAGCACCTAAATCTAACATAGCATTATGCAGAATCAAGTCGTGTATATTAAGGTTGATGTAAAAAGGCGAAATAGCACCATTGTCGGTTTGACCATCAACTTCAGGGCCAAACATGAGTTTGGTTTGATCATCAGTAAGATTTGCAGTGTCTGAATGATTCATCGATCCAATAGTTAAGGCCTTTGTGCCTATATCAGGTTCAATGCTCAGTGCTTTGATCACCTGTGATCGGTAAACATCTTTACTCATCAACTCAGAAAGGGGAATGAGAATTTTCACTTTGGCTAATTCCCCTTCAAGGTTGAAAGGTGTAGGTGCTCTCTTTGGCTCAACAATTCTGATTTGTCCACAACAGTCTTCTGGACAGAAGTATTTGGTGGGTTGGTTGATGAAACCTCGGTCTGTTTTGATCTTTGTAAAATGGTAAGGTTTAATTTTGTTGGAGCTATAGAATTACCTTTCTCATGGGTCTTCTTGGAAGAAGGCTCAGGGGATTTCTTGGTTTCGACCACTTTCTTCGTTTCGGTTACCTTTTTTGGGGAATTTTCATCTATCTTCTTACTCTGAAAATTGTACTTCCTGTGTACCTCCATAATGGAATTTTCAAATGCTTGTTGTTCAGACTCTTCAGCTTCTTCACTCACCTACGTTTGAGAAAGAAGGAAAAGTTCTTACTCTTCCTGGGTGAGGAAAATAGCTTTGTTATCGTGAATGCCCCTGAGGTTTATGCGTGTGTCCTCTAATTCTTCAATTACCTCTTCTCCTTCATCGGCATAATTTTCTTGTAAAGGTGGTTTGATCTGTTGATCAGGGCCCCTCTATTCTCTTTGATCCCTGGGATCTCTCTGTCTGATTTGAGGAGGATTTCTTCTGAAGTTAGGACTCTAAATTTGTGGAGCAGGTGGATTTTCTATAGGAGGATTTCTTTTGGATACAGTGAGTCTCTCCATCATCCTTTCCATTTCTATGGATAAGGAATCCAATTTGGCATCAAAAGAAGATGTGGAAGGTTCTTCTTTAATTGTGAATCTCCTTTCGGTCCTCTACCGTGCCCTTTTGGCCAACAGGTTGGCCTCCACACTTATTGCACTTTTCTGCATGTCTTCCAGGGTGGTGGAATTTCTTTCTCTTAATTGATATGACATATCAGCGTTGAAACCATCAGGGAATTTTATCAGTGCTAAACCCTGTGGGGGTTTAATATTGGCTAGAATCACATTGTACAGATTATTGAAGTGGGTGCAGTAGTCTTGAACCGTCTCGCCTTGATTCCTTCTGATGTTTTCATATTCTGACAAGATTTGGAGAGGATTTTTCTTTACCTCCCATCTGTATAGAAAACTTCTTTGAAACATTGTAAGGTCAAGCACTGAGGTAGCACGTAATCCTTTGTACCATTTCTTAACGTCACCAGTCAAACTCTACGCAAACAATCTCATTTGAACATCAGCTTCATCTACTTCCTGTAGATCAAAATAGTCATTCATTTTATCGACATGTTGTTGTGCATTCAAGGGTCTTATTCCATCGAACTGTGGAAGTCTCATTTGATAATCCTAGGGCATAGCATGTAGAGGTGTGGCCAACACCAAGGGAGCATATCTGGCTGCCATGATAGGTGGAAGAGGCGGGACAGCAACCTGGATGATAGGTGGGGGGGTGACAGAAAATGAGGATGAGGAAGGGCTTGTTGGCACGGAGTGATCATTTTGAGGCTTCGTAGTGGGAGATAGTATTTCAGGAGTCTGGGGTTGCAGGGTTTTTGGATCTAAGATGATTTCAGTCACAAAGCTATCAGATTTTGTTCTAAACAGACTTTGTTTAAAAATGGTGTCAAAGTTGAGATCTTGAAGGGTAACGAGCTCGTCTGGATGAGAAGGGGACCTGTGAAGGGGACTATGACTCCCTGAACCTTCTACGATGGTCTTCTTTTTGAGTAACTATTCAGGATTATCAGTTGCTATTGCAGGTTCTGGGTCTAGGTGAGATCGAGTATAAGCTCTTTTAGGAACCAGATTTCTTTTTAAATTTTATATATTTTTTTTTAGTTTTATGAGTCCAAAAATAATATGCACAAGATTTTAACAACCTCTAAACATTATTTCTTTCTCAGATTTATAATTTGTTCAAAAACCAAAATATTCTTCTAAGGAAAAAGAGGACGTGGGGTTGAAAGTTTGTTCAGATCCCCAGTATGGTCGCCACTATGTTAACACTCTGTAAATTCCCAGAGGTTGTTAGGAAAGAAGAAATCTACGAGAGGTAACTTTATCCAACCACTTCTGATGCAGGAGCATCATCTCACGTTAGCCAGCCAACTAGTCAGCCACATCAAGCGCATGCATTCAATAGCTAAAGAGAGGCACAACCCTCGTTTTGATTTAAAATTGAATGTAATTAAATGTTTAAGCTATTGAGATGGGAAGTCGTGTCTTTGTGTAGGCATTAGAGTAGGTAGGCCTTTAATGTTTGTAAGGTTGAGATCTAGATACGGATTGTGGACTAGACAGTCGTTCAATGTAATTGAATAGGGTAGGTAGATTGGAGGGAAGAGCTCGAGGAGCCCCTCAAGGTAAAAGATCGAATGGGTCTCATTTTGTAATAGTTGAGTAGTTAGCATAGAGTTGAGTGTGCATAGAGAAGGAGTTGAGACTCTGTTGAAGTCCATGCTCAGGAACACCTTATACAAACAGGCATTTGCCATTTTAATATAAACAACAGTTTTTCCTGCATCTTTCATATGTTGAATGAATGTCTATGAGTGTTCTTTATATGATATGAATGTATGTTGTAGATGTATGTCAGGAATTTGCAGGGAGTTGTTTGAGTTTCAGGTTTGAGAGGTTCTTTGTGGTTTCATGCTAGGAGGGCATGACAGAGTACTGCGGTCTCTGAATACTAGTGCATAGATGCACTTCTGAACTCTGCGGATTCAGACAAAGACGTGTTGAGGCACAGAAGCTGAAATCAACAACTTGGGAGGAAGACCTCAAGTTTGTTGAATACCTTGGAGGCAAGGCTGTGTATGAGAAAACATAGTTGCAGACAGAATCTTTGAGGATTTCTGTGAAGCTCTGCCAGGTGGGCATTGAGCAGGTGCAAGGGAGTGCACAGAAGACAGAAACTCTACTGAGAGTTCTGTAGAGCTCTGCCAAGTGGACGTTGAGCACATGCATAGTGATGCATTGAGAAGAATTCTATTGTGAATTCAAGGAGAACCAGAATTACTAAGGATTTTGAGAGCTCTACCATGTGGGCATTGAGCAGGTGCATAAGGTGTATAGAAGGGGACAGAACTGTTGGGTGTTCTATAAGAAGATACTCTATCAGGTGGGCATGGAGTAAGTGCCAGAGCACACAGAGGGATTATGTTGACTTCAGAAGAAGGCAGAAGCTCTAAGGAGTTCCATAAGAGGCTCTGCCAAGTGGGCATTGAGCATATTCGCAGGGTTATTAGATACCATGAAAGACTCAGCAAGAAGTTGCTTGAGCAGACCAAGTTCCAGGAGGGCTTCGTAATTCTCCATCTGCAGGAGAAAGAGAGAAGGGTTTGTTTCCTTAGAAGTCTGGGTGAGAAGAGAAGTTTAGGAGGAACATCACTTTTGTACGCGCAGGAGATAACTCAGTCAAAGAGTTCGCAGAGAAGAAAGAAGGAAAAGGTCGGGCCTTTGAGAAATTGAAATTCTTCCAAGTCTGGGAAGAATGCGCCAAAGCTCGGGAGGAGCATAGTTGTCGTTAGATCAGCCGAGAAGATCTAGACCGTTGGTTTTTCCCCGTCCCGAGAGCAGCAGAGGAGTGCACAGAGAAGAAAGGACCTGGACCGTCGGATCTTGGTCTAATTACCCTACAGCCATTAGATCTGTCGAGAGTTGTGAGGGAGTTAAACCCTCATACAGCAGAGCAAAGTAGAAGCGAAGTCTCGAGAAGGAGATTGTATCGGGATATTGGCATTCGGGAGTTCGAGAGTCCGTAGGACGAGAGTCTGGGAACTCGATAGCAGAAGTCCCGAAAAGGTGAATTAGATCAGAGCCATCGATCTGAGGAAGGACGTGTCGTGGAATCATTCGTTTCGGAGGTTCGGGCACTGGGATTCACAGAGGTGAGCGCATAGACTTTGCGAGTGGCGAAGTGGCAAAAGAATCTGAGTCGTTCATTTGGGAGCAGACACGTGTCACGAGATCACCCATATCAAGGATTTGGACATCGGAGGACAGAAGAGGAAGTCGTTCAACTTCGCAAGTGGCAAAGTGGCGAGAAAATCAAGACCGTCCATTGGAGGAGGCTAGGTGGCAAAGATCTAGGGATCTCGCTAACTTGGAGGTTCGCAGGGTGAGAACCCAAGCATTAGATGCTCCAAGTCGCGAAGTCGCAAGGAGCAAGGAAGGAGGATAGTCATTTCATCTGGGTCACAGGAGGACCGTTGGATCAGGAGCCCCATCGCATTTCAGTGTTTTGGGGGTTCGGAGGTTGAGAGGACCTTGTATCGTCATCAAAAGTCCCGAAGTCGCGAGTGGCAATAAGGAGGATTGAGGATTTTGGGATCTCGGCACTCGGGTGTCGGGGATACAAAGGAAGTGTCACTTGGGGACCGAAATCACGAAGTGTCGAAGGCAAGCACGAGAGACATGTGGTAGAACCACATTGTGGGCCTAAGGAATAGACAGGTGGACACACGTCACATTTTGGAAGGAGTCAACACTCCGTTGACTTCTCGTGTCTCGAGGATTTGTGAGACAAGAGCCTGGAGTTCTAAAATGAAACTCATGAAGGGGTGAGAAGCAAGAAGCACTAGCATTAAGCCTAGCCAGCGGTCACGTGCAGGAGGCACTAACAAGGAAAGGGGCTATAACCATTTCACGATCTCAGGTATCGCAAGATTGGAGAGTAAGATTCGGGAGTCACGACTCGCAAACTCTCAAGATCGCGAGATTTCGTCAAGAGACCTTGGGTTAGGCCCATGGTCATAGCATTGTGTTCACTTGGGAAGATAGGAGCTCGCGCCTAGTGCTATTGGCATAGGGGAGTTCTGAAAGGACCTGTGGATCGAGTTTTAACAGAGATTCCAGTGAGGAATCAAAGAGCCACTTTGGCTCAAAGGTGAAATTAGAACGATCCTTAAGACTGGGAGGTCAGCACAGAGACTATGTCGAGGTAGAGAGGGTGCGTCTGCGTCAACTTCGAAACTGGAATCTATCCCTACCAGTTTCAGAGAGGGATCTCTCTGTATGATTTACCTATGTTCTAACTTTAAGATATTAGGATAGTTATATAAAATAAAATAAGATTGACAAGGTTTGTTGTTTTCATTAACTTGGCTGAAAATGGCTTTACACATCCATTGGGCTATGGGGTCTGTGTTATAAAGATAGAAATCTAAACCAGAAACAAAAGATTATTTTCGCAGGGCAATATAATGCATTCGTTGGATTCTTTCGCAATAAAATGATGAATAACAGAAAAGATGAGAATATCAATTAAAGTAAAGAAGCATTTAAGAATTTCTTTACTGTAATATCAGAAGATAAACACTAAAATCTTTCAAAGTCTGAAACAAGGTATACAAAGATAAATCCTGCAACGTGCATTACTTTTAAAAGATTTAGATCAGAAAACAATATGACAACTGAGCAAGAAAACATTCAACATAGAAAAGAAAACATCACCAATGAATAACACGCGAGAATCCCGTGAAAACGTCTCTTTGTATTAATGGAAGATCTCTTAATAAAAATTACAATCTTGTAGCTTGCAAGGCGTAAAGATCAACCATCAGTACTTCAAAGTGTGAAGTATTTATAACCAAAAATTACATATGATCCTGTCACTAAAGATCAAGACGTGGCTAATATAAATTTAGCTAACTAACTTAACAAGATACAAAAAATTAGGAAACTGCTTGATGATGTGTTGAAACTTCATGCTGATTTCTTGGGGTGAATAGTTGGTGAGGCCTCTACATGACCTTGTCTAACTGGATAGCTGACTAGGCTTGGACACATCATCGACTACTCGATCAGATTGCAAATCTCTTCCCATCGAAGGTGACTGGGAACGCTGACTTTGAGCAACCTTCGATATACTTCATCCATCTCCGTGTACTAGGAAAAAGTTGGCTTGGTGATGAAGATGTATCGAATCTCATGTTGTATGTTGATGTCTAACTATAAATCATCTAAGAATGCCTTGCCCATGATACTGCCTTGTATTCCTGAGAATTTTGAAATATTGTTAGCCATAGTGGCTAGTTTCTTTTTGTAATCGGCAAAGGTCATTAACTTGTCATTTATAACTCTCAAACTAGGAAGGCCATTCTTCTGCAGAGCTTTGATCTTCCTAAAAAATATTTGCACTCCTGAGTCCATGGTCTGAACCTTTTCTTCCAGTTGTAGCATCATACCTCTCTTGGTCAGGACCCTCTTGACCTCAAGGATGGTCTATGTCCTACCTTCAATCTTCAGATTTTGTAGTTGATGTTTGCTTCCAGAATTGAACATACATGTTGTTGGTCAGCGTCTGGTTTCTCTTTTTAATTAGATCATACTTCTCAAAAATACTCAATTTTGGTCCTGTTTTTCTCGACTGGTTGACTGGTGGGGTATCTGTAGGATTTTTGGGCAACACTATAGTCACGATTTGTTTGTTGCTTGTACTAAGGAGCGACTGATCAACCTCCAAAGTTGCAGCAGATTGAATTCCCTTTTCACTAGCCGTGTTGGGTGCCTGACCAGTTTTTGGCCTCTTGGTATGTAGTCGGAACTCTTCGGATGATACTTCAGTGACAGAAGGTGAAATTTTTTTCCTGGGCCTTTTCTCCTTGGGAGCCTGTGGTGTAGTCGTCTATGAGACAGTGACCAAAAGGTCCTACTGTTCTATCTCAACCAGAGTGTTTGGCTCCCATTCTGTCTAGTTAGCAAACTTCTCTATCTCTGGCCTGGAAGTGTGGACATATGGGATAGTCTTATTCTTAACTCTCATCTCTGAAAATATTTCGTAGGGGTCATAGTGCCATATGAAGCTAGAAAAAAACTTCATTTCCTTTAACAGTCTATCTTCTTTCTCCCCAGTGCCTTGGCTATTGCAGATGAATGACCCAATGTGCCCTTTGATTCTGAGTTGTTGCTTCTTCTTTAGAGACACAAAATGTATGTCATCTGAATTGATCATTTGTCTTATGTATTCCAGGGAAAATATCCTCATGGGCAAATATTTGGGCAACTTGTATGGAGCCAATTCGCACCCATACACTCTGATCTCTGTGTGGTCCTGGTACAAGTACCAATCTCCCATTTTTGCAAGATCNAGTCACAAAGCTATCAGATTTTGTTCTAAACAGACTTTGTTTAAAAATGGTGTCAAAGTTGAGATCTTGAAGGGTAACGAGCTCGTCTGGATGAGAAGGGGACCTGTGAAGGGGACTATGACTCCCTGAACCTTCTACGATGGTCTTCTTTTTGAGTAACTATTCAGGATTATCAGTTGCTATTGCAGGTTCTGGGTCTAGGTGAGATCGAGTATAAGCTCTTTTAGGAACCAGATTTCTTTTTAAATTTTATATATTTTTTTTTAGTTTTATGAGTCCAAAAATAATATGCACAAGATTTTAACAACCTCTAAACATTATTTCTTTCTCAGATTTATAATTTGTTCAAAAACCAAAATATTCTTCTAAGGAAAAAGAGGACGTGGGGTTGAAAGTTTGTTCAGATCCCCAGTATGGTCGCCACTATGTTAACACTCTGTAAATTCCCAGAGGTTGTTAGGAAAGAAGAAATCTACGAGAGGTAACTTTATCCAACCACTTCTGATGCAGGAGCATCATCTCACGTTAGCCAGCCAACTAGTCAGCCACATCAAGCGCATGCATTCAATAGCTAAAGAGAGGCACAACCCTCGTTTTGATTTAAAATTGAATGTAATTAAATGTTTAAGCTATTGAGATGGGAAGTCGTGTCTTTGTGTAGGCATTAGAGTAGGTAGGCCTTTAATGTTTGTAAGGTTGAGATCTAGATACGGATTGTGGACTAGACAGTCGTTCAATGTAATTGAATAGGGTAGGTAGATTGGAGGGAAGAGCTCGAGGAGCCCCTCAAGGTAAAAGATCGAATGGGTCTCATTTTGTAATAGTTGAGTAGTTAGCATAGAGTTGAGTGTGCATAGAGAAGGAGTTGAGACTCTGTTGAAGTCCATGCTCAGGAACACCTTATACAAACAGGCATTTGCCATTTTAATATAAACAACAGTTTTTCCTGCATCTTTCATATGTTGAATGAATGTCTATGAGTGTTCTTTATATGATATGAATGTATGTTGTAGATGTATGTCAGGAATTTGCAGGGAGTTGTTTGAGTTTCAGGTTTGAGAGGTTCTTTGTGGTTTCATGCTAGGAGGGCATGACAGAGTACTGCGGTCTCTGAATACTAGTGCATAGATGCACTTCTGAACTCTGCGGATTCAGACAAAGACGTGTTGAGGCACAGAAGCTGAAATCAACAACTTGGGAGGAAGACCTCAAGGTTGTTGAATACCTTGGAGGCAAGGCTGTGTATGAGAAAACATAGTTGCAGACAGAATCTCTGAGGATTTCTGTGAAGCTCTGCCAGGTGGGCATTGAGCAGGTGCAAGGGAGTGCACAGAAGATAGAAACTCTACTGAGAGTTCTGTAGAGCTCTGCCAAGTGGACGTTGAGCACATGCATAATGATGCATTAAG
The DNA here is from genome assembly GCA_000966675.3 of Picea glauca. Lineage (NCBI taxonomy): Eukaryota > Viridiplantae > Streptophyta > Pinopsida > Pinales > Pinaceae > Picea > Picea glauca. Next base: position 101,994 of record JZKD02S1171971.1, read on the forward strand.
AATAATTCTATTGTGAATTCAAGGAGAACCAGAATTACTAAGGATTTTGAGAGCTCTACCATGTGGGCATTGAGCAGGTGCATAAGGTGTATAGAAGGGGACAGAACTGTTGGGTTTTCTATAAGAAGATGCTCTGTCAGGTGGGCATGGAGTAATTGCCAGAGCACACAGAGGGATTTTGTTGACTTCAGAAGAAGTCAGAAGATCTGAGGAGTTCCATAAGAGGCTCTGCCAAGTGGGCATTGAGCATATTCGCAGGGTTATTAGATACCATGAAAGACTCAGCAAGAAGTTGTTTGAGCAGACCAAGTTCCAGGAGGGCTTCGTAATTCTGCATCTGCAGGAGAAAGAGAGAAGGGTTTGTTTCCTTAGAAGTCTGGGTGAGAAGAGAAGTTCAGGAGGAACAGCACTTTTGTACGCGCAGGAGATAACTCAGTCAAAGAGTTCGTAGAGAAGAAAGAAGGAAAAGGTCAGGCCTTTGAGAAATTGAAATTCTTCCAAGTCTAGGAAGAACGCGCCAAAGCTCGGGAGGAGCACATCTGTCGTTAGATCAGCCAAGAAGATCTAGACCGTTGGTTTTTCCCCGTCCAGAGAGCAGTAGAGGAGTGCACAGAGCAGAAAGGACCTGGACCGTCGGATCTTGGTCTAATTACCCTACAGCCATTAGATCTGTCGAGAGTTGTGAGGGAGTTAAACCCTCATACAGTAGAGAAAAGCAGAAGCGAAGTCTCGAGAAGGAGATCGTATCGGGATATCGACATTCGGGAGTTCGAGAGTCCGTAGGACGAGATTCTGGGAACTCGATAGCAGAAGTCCCGAAAAGGTGAATTAGATCAGAGCCATCGATCTGAGGAAGGACGTGTCATGGAATCATTTGTTTTGGAGGTTCGAGCACTGGGATTCACAGAGGTGAGCGCATAGACTTTGTGAGTGGCAAAGTGGCGAAAGAATCTGAGTCGTTCATTTGGGAGCAGACACGTGTCACGAGATCACCCATATCAAGGATTTGGACATCGGAGGACAGAAGAGGAAGTCCTTCAACTTCGCAAGTGGCAAAGTGGAGAGAAAATCAAGACCGTCCATTGGAGGAGGCTAGGTGGAAAAGATCTAGGGATCTCGCTAACTTGGAGGTTCGCAGGGTGAGAACCCAAGCATTGGGTGCTCCAAGTCGCGAAGTCACAAGGAGCAAGGAAGGAGGATAGTCATTGCATCTGGGTCACAAGAGGACCATTGGATCAGGAGCCCCATCGCATTTCAGTGTTTTGGGGGTTCGGAGGTTGAAAGGATCTTGTATCGTCATCAAAATTCTCGAAGTCGCGAGTGGCAATAAGGAGGATTGAGGATTTCTGGATCTCGGCACTCGGGTGTCGGGGATACGAAGGAAGTGTCGCTTGGGGAGCGAAATCGCGAAGTGCCGAAGGCAGGCACGAGAGACATGTGGCAGAACCACGTTGTGGGCCTAAGGAATAGACAGGTGGACACACGTCACATTTTGGAAGGAGTCAACACTCCGTTGACTTCTCGTGTCTCGGGGATTTGTGAGACAAGAGTCGGGAGTTTGACAACGAAACTCACAAAGGGGTGAGAAGCAAGAAGCATTAGCATTAAGCCTAGCTAGCGGTCACGTGCAGGAGGCACTAACAAGGAAAGGGGCTATAACCATTTCACGATCTCAGGTATCGCAAGATTGGAGAGTAAGATTCGGGAGTCATGACTCGCAAACTCTCAATATCGTGAGATTTCGTCAAGAGACCTTGGGTTAGGCCCATGGTCATAGCGTTGTGGTCACTTGGGAAGATAGGAGCTCGCGCCTAGTGCTATTGGCATAGGGGAGTTCTGAAATGACCTGTGGATCAAGTTTTAACAGAGATTCCAGTGAGGAATCAAAGAGCCACTTTGGCTCAAAGGTGAAATTAGAACGATCCTTAAGACCGGGAGGTCAGCACAGAGACTCTGTCGAGGTAGAGAGGGTGCGTCTGCATCAACTTCGAAACTGGAATCTATCCCTACCAGTTTCAGAGAGGGATCTCTCTGTATGATTTACCTATGTTCTAACTTTAAGATATTAGGATAGTTATATAAAATAAAATAAGATTGACAAGGTTTGTTGTTTTCATTAACTTGGCTGAAAATGGCTTTACACATCCATTGGGCTATGGGGTCTGTGTTATAAAGATAGAAATCTAAACCAGAAACAAAAGATTATTTTCGCAGGGCAATATAATGCATTCGTTGGATTCTTTCGCAATAAAATGATGAATAACAGAAAAGATGAGAATATCAATTAAAGTAAAGAAGCATTTAAGAATTTCTTTACTGTAATATCAGAAGATAAACACTAAAATCTTTCAAAGTCTGAAACAAGGTATACAAAGATAAATCCTGCAACGTGCATTACTTTTAAAAGATTTAGATCAGAAAACAATATGACAACTGAGCAAGAAAACATTCAACATAGAAAAGAAAACATCACCAATGAATAACACGCGAGAATCCCGTGAAAACGTCTCTTTGTATTAATGGAAGATCTCTTAATAAAAATTACAATCTTGTAGCTTGCAAGGCGTAAAGATCAACCATCAGTACTTCAAAGTGTGAAGTATTTATAACCAAAAATTACATATGATCCTGTCACTAAAGATCAAGACGTGGCTAATATAAATTTAGCTAACTAACTTAACAAGATACAAAAAATTAGGAAACTGCTTGATGATGTGTTGAAACTTCATGCTGATTTCTTGGGGTGAATAGTTGGTGAGGCCTCTACATGACCTTGTCTAACTGGATAGCTGACTAGGCTTGGACACATCATCGACTACTCGATCAGATTGCAAATCTCTTCCCATCGAAGGTGACTGGGAACGCTGACTTTGAGCAACCTTCGATATACTTCATCCATCTCCGTGTACTAGGAAAAAGTTGGCTTGGTGATGAAGATGTATCGAATCTCATGTTGTATGTTGATGTCTAACTATAAATCATCTAAGAATGCCTTGCCCATGATACTGCCTTGTATTCCTGAGAATTTTGAAATATTGTTAGCCATAGTGGCTAGTTTCTTTTTGTAATCGGCAAAGGTCATTAACTTGTCATTTATAACTCTCAAACTAGGAAGGCCATTCTTCTGCAGAGCTTTGATCTTCCTAAAAAATATTTGCACTCCTGAGTCCATGGTCTGAACCTTTTCTTCCAGTTGTAGCATCATACCTCTCTTGGTCAGGACCCTCTTGACCTCAAGGATGGTCTATGTCCTACCTTCAATCTTCAGATTTTGTAGTTGATGTTTGCTTCCAGAATTGAACATACATGTTGTTGGTCAGCGTCTGGTTTCTCTTTTTAATTAGATCATACTTCTCAAAAATACTCAATTTTGGTCCTGTTTTTCTCGACTGGTTGACTGGTGGGGTATCTGTAGGATTTTTGGGCAACACTATAGTCACGATTTGTTTGTTGCTTGTACTAAGGAGCGACTGATCAACCTCCAAAGTTGCAGCAGATTGAATTCCCTTTTCACTAGCCGTGTTGGGTGCCTGACCAGTTTTTGGCCTCTTGGTATGTAGTCGGAACTCTTCGGATGATACTTCAGTGACAGAAGGTGAAATTTTTTTCCTGGGCCTTTTCTCCTTGGGAGCCTGTGGTGTAGTCGTCTATGAGACAGTGACCAAAAGGTCCTACTGTTCTATCTCAACCAGAGTGTTTGGCTCCCATTCTGTCTAGTTAGCAAACTTCTCTATCTCTGGCCTGGAAGTGTGGACATATGGGATAGTCTTATTCTTAACTCTCATCTCTGAAAATATTTCGTAGGGGTCATAGTGCCATATGAAGCTAGAAAAAAACTTCATTTCCTTTAACAGTCTATCTTCTTTCTCCCCAGTGCCTTGGCTATTGCAGATGAATGACCCAATGTGCCCTTTGATTCTGAGTTGTTGCTTCTTCTTTAGAGACACAAAATGTATGTCATCTGAATTGATCATTTGTCTTATGTATTCCAGGGAAAATATCCTCATGGGCAAATATTTGGGCAACTTGTATGGAGCCAATTCGCACCCATACACTCTGATCTCTGTGTGGTCCTGGTACAAGTACCAATCTCCCATTTTTGCAAGATCTGAGAGGTGTAGGATCCTTTGAATTTCCTCGTTTATTCTTGGCTCAGGTCTACCATTGAGCATGCTCACCACGGGATGGTAGAACTGCTCGATAAATTGTTTGAAGCTAAATTCTGTAGAGTTGTGTCTGAGCAGCGAAGTCCACGCTGTCACTGCCTGTGGCCTTCCATCCTTGTCCATCTTCTGCATCGAAAAGGAGAATTTTCCTGCTTGAAAGAATAGGAAAATGTAAGCCAGTATTGAGGAATATTGGAACATGCCTTCTGTGGAGAAATTTGAAAATTGATCATGAATGTTGTCCGCCAGGAAGGCGTTGTAGTCAAACTGAGTGGTGGGTTTCTCATCTGTGGAAAAAATGGAAAGAAAACCCAATATGGTTTCATCCACCCACTGATCCGAAAAATACCCGAGGAGGGAACAGAGCGACGAGATGACCTGGTTTCCCTTCACTGAGAACAGGGATGAAGGATACGAGGGATTTGTAGTGGGGAGTTGAGCGGCCTGTGGGAGAAAAAGCTCGAAAATCTGAGCTCTTTGGGGGAAGGATAATTTATGATGCAGTTCTATGATAATTTCCAGATTGAATGGCGAGATAGATTCAGCTCTAGGTATCTGCATCATCTGGTCAATGGTTTCAGGTGTAATGAGGAAAATAATTTCTCCTGATGAAGAAACTATGGATCTCTGGTCGAGAAGGTAATGGACTTGGCCCTTGAGGGAAAATTCGGGGAAATGGTGAACCTGGGGGAAAAGATACAAAGGGAGGTTGGACTCCCAGACCCCAATTCTGTCGCTCTGGTCAAGGAAAACCTCTTTGAGCCATGACTGCAAGTCTGTGAAGTTGAAATCACATCTGGTGTCTGCAATTAAATGGTCTTTGTCAGCCAGATGGANTCAACTTCGAAACTGGAATCTATCCCTACCAGTTTCAGAGAGGGATCTCTCTGTATGATTTACCTATGTTCTAACTTTAAGATATTAGGATAGTTATATAAAATAAAATAAGATTGACAAGGTTTGTTGTTTTCATTAACTTGGCTGAAAATGGCTTTACACATCCATTGGGCTATGGGGTCTGTGTTATAAAGATAGAAATCTAAACCAGAAACAAAAGATTATTTTCGCAGGGCAATATAATGCATTCGTTGGATTCTTTCGCAATAAAATGATGAATAACAGAAAAGATGAGAATATCAATTAAAGTAAAGAAGCATTTAAGAATTTCTTTACTGTAATATCAGAAGATAAACACTAAAATCTTTCAAAGTCTGAAACAAGGTATACAAAGATAAATCCTGCAACGTGCATTACTTTTAAAAGATTTAGATCAGAAAACAATATGACAACTGAGCAAGAAAACATTCAACATAGAAAAGAAAACATCACCAATGAATAACACGCGAGAATCCCGTGAAAACGTCTCTTTGTATTAATGGAAGATCTCTTAATAAAAATTACAATCTTGTAGCTTGCAAGGCGTAAAGATCAACCATCAGTACTTCAAAGTGTGAAGTATTTATAACCAAAAATTACATATGATCCTGTCACTAAAGATCAAGACGTGGCTAATATAAATTTAGCTAACTAACTTAACAAGATACAAAAAATTAGGAAACTGCTTGATGATGTGTTGAAACTTCATGCTGATTTCTTGGGGTGAATAGTTGGTGAGGCCTCTACATGACCTTGTCTAACTGGATAGCTGACTAGGCTTGGACACATCATCGACTACTCGATCAGATTGCAAATCTCTTCCCATCGAAGGTGACTGGGAACGCTGACTTTGAGCAACCTTCGATATACTTCATCCATCTCCGTGTACTAGGAAAAAGTTGGCTTGGTGATGAAGATGTATCGAATCTCATGTTGTATGTTGATGTCTAACTATAAATCATCTAAGAATGCCTTGCCCATGATACTGCCTTGTATTCCTGAGAATTTTGAAATATTGTTAGCCATAGTGGCTAGTTTCTTTTTGTAATCGGCAAAGGTCATTAACTTGTCATTTATAACTCTCAAACTAGGAAGGCCATTCTTCTGCAGAGCTTTGATCTTCCTAAAAAATATTTGCACTCCTGAGTCCATGGTCTGAACCTTTTCTTCCAGTTGTAGCATCATACCTCTCTTGGTCAGGACCCTCTTGACCTCAAGGATGGTCTATGTCCTACCTTCAATCTTCAGATTTTGTAGTTGATGTTTGCTTCCAGAATTGAACATACATGTTGTTGGTCAGCGTCTGGTTTCTCTTTTTAATTAGATCATACTTCTCAAAAATACTCAATTTTGGTCCTGTTTTTCTCGACTGGTTGACTGGTGGGGTATCTGTAGGATTTTTGGGCAACACTATAGTCACGATTTGTTTGTTGCTTGTACTAAGGAGCGACTGATCAACCTCCAAAGTTGCAGCAGATTGAATTCCCTTTTCACTAGCCGTGTTGGGTGCCTGACCAGTTTTTGGCCTCTTGGTATGTAGTCGGAACTCTTCGGATGATACTTCAGTGACAGAAGGTGAAATTTTTTTCCTGGGCCTTTTCTCCTTGGGAGCCTGTGGTGTAGTCGTCTATGAGACAGTGACCAAAAGGTCCTACTGTTCTATCTCAACCAGAGTGTTTGGCTCCCATTCTGTCTAGTTAGCAAACTTCTCTATCTCTGGCCTGGAAGTGTGGACATATGGGATAGTCTTATTCTTAACTCTCATCTCTGAAAATATTTCGTAGGGGTCATAGTGCCATATGAAGCTAGAAAAAAACTTCATTTCCTTTAACAGTCTATCTTCTTTCTCCCCAGTGCCTTGGCTATTGCAGATGAATGACCCAATGTGCCCTTTGATTCTGAGTTGTTGCTTCTTCTTTAGAGACACAAAATGTATGTCATCTGAATTGATCATTTGTCTTATGTATTCCAGGGAAAATATCCTCATGGGCAAATATTTGGGCAACTTGTATGGAGCCAATTCGCACCCATACACTCTGATCTCTGTGTGGTCCTGGTACAAGTACCAATCTCCCATTTTTGCAAGATCCAAGAGGTGTAGGATCCTTTGAATTTCCTCGTTTATTCTTGGCTCAGGTCTACCATTGAGCATGTTCACCACGGGATGGTAGAACTTCTCGATAAATTGTTTGAAGCTAAATTCTGTAGAGTTGTGTCTGAGCAGCGAAGTCCATGCTGTCACTGCCTGTGGCCTTCCATCCTTGTCCATCTTCTGCATCGAAAAGGAGAATTTTCCTGCTTGAAAGAATAGGAAAATGTAAGCTAGTATTGAGGAATATTGGAACATGCCTTCTGTGGAGAAATTTGAAAATTGATCATGAATGTTGTCCGCTAGGAAGGCGTTGTAGTCAAACTGAGTGGTGGGTTTCTCATCTGTGGAAAAAATGGACAGAAAACCCAATATGGGTTCATCCACCCACTGATCCGAAAAATACCTGAGGAGGGCGCAGAGCGACGAGATGACCTGGTTTCCCTTCACTGAGAACAGGGATGAAGGATACGGGGGATTTGTAGTGGGGAGTTGAGCGGCCTGTGGGAGAAAAAGCTCGAAAATCTAAGCTCTTTGGGGGAAGGATAATTTATGATGCAGTTCTATGATAATTTCCAGATTGAATGGCGAGACAGATTCGGCTCTAGGTATCTGCATCATCTGGTCAATGGTTTCAGGTGTAATGAGGAAAAGAATTTCTCCTGATGAAGAAACTATGGCTCTCTGGTCGAGAAGGTAATGGACTTGGCCCTTGAGGGAAAATTCGGGGAAATGGTGAACCTGGGGGAAAAGATACAAAGGGAGGTTGGACTCCCATACCCCAATTCTGTCGCTCTGGTCAAGGAAAACCTCTTTGAGCCATGACTGCAAGTCTGTGAAGTTGAAATCACATCTGGTGTCTGCAATTAAATGGTCTTTGTCAGCCAGATGGATCCTGTCGAGGTTGATAGGAGGTAGGATGAAAGGATTCTCGTCGGCTTCTATCCTCTTTGATTTTGGTGCCATCGCTGTAAAATACCTGCAAATCAAACAATCGTTAGTGGGGATGATGGTGGCTTGGGACGGTTGACTGAAATGGAGAGAAAACAGGGAAAAATTTTCTCTGGTGCAATGGGAAAGGTATTTTCTGGTGAGGCGATACAGTAAGCAATGGAAGAAATGAGGGAAATGGTGGTTTTGAGTAAACAGATACCCATTAGGTGCGAGAGATAGGTCAG
>JZKD02S1171971.1:129528-141192 GCA_000966675.3 Picea glauca
CCTTCATTCACATTTATTATGTTCACACTAATATATCTAACTACCATAGTGGGATTTATTTAATAATATAGTGGACCTAGTCCACCTTACATCAAATGGCCTACTATATTATCATTATGGTCCCTTTGGTCCCCCATTACCTCCCTAGCTACACTACATTTCATCCCTCTTCATATGTTTCGTCCTTGAAACATAGGAAGAAACTATACAATATGACTGACAAAATAATGTAGCCACCTAGTACCAAGTACATGAATATATCCATCCTAATGGAAGATGATCATGATGTCCAATCGTTTTCGTGTTAACCTAATCTTGATCCTTATCATGACTTTGGTGTCATGGGATTGTTGCTCTATCTCGATATCATCCTGCATTGATGGTATTCTCCATGCACTTCTTTATTAGTTTCCTTTCTAGTGCCATACTGGTCCATAATCAGCATGTCGATGCACATGCCCCTACTTGGATGATTGTTGTCTCTCTGTGTGGTGTGGATGGTGATATACACCAATCTTAGCTCTTACTTCTACTTTCTTTTACTTTTCAGCATGTGGTTCTTTAGTTGCTTCTGTGTTTTGATGCCCTTCCTTGTGCTTTTCTAAAATTTATTTTGTAGCCCCTGATGCTGATTCAACTTCAGATTCCATAAGAAATTATTTTATTTCCCCTATGGGCCCTTCTTTATTAAGAGACACATCCTGCAATGTAATTTTTTTTTCTTGTACCAAAGTTTCTCAAACTTCTTATCCACATTAATATTTATTATACCAATTGTGGCCATCCAAGGATATCCAAGAATAACATCCACATCATTCATATTAGTGGCACAAAAATAAGAATGCAATATATATTTTTCCATGGTGGGATTCAAATCTTTAAAAACTTAAATATTTTTACTCTCAACCTGTGTGCTTTGCATATTCTTCGCATGAACTTGAAATATATTAACCAACTAAGCATTGATCAAATTGTGTTGGAAGCTAGGGTTAATAGAAACAACGACTTTGCATTGTGGATACAACCATGAACCTGCAGTATGGAATTGCCACATGAAATAAACCATTGGTGCTCTCTTTATCTTTTTTTCCAACATGAGACCACCTCTCTAAAAGTGATTTTTCCAATTCTTCATATGGAAGTGTCATCATCTTGAAAATGTCAAATGAGTACCACCATGTGCTAGTATCTTCTCTGAAACCAACGTGTAACAAAAAATTACACTTATCTTTCCATACTAACTTGTGGGACTTTAGGAATTCTTCAATACTAGGGCCATCATATTTTTTAGTAAAATGCATCTTGCTTGGAACAAATCTTCCACAAAAAACTACGGTTTAAACATAACTTACTATGCAAATCATCTAGATTTTTTCGGAAAAACCTTGAAAATTTGTTGATGTAGGAGCATCATCTCACGTCAGCGAGCCAGCCAGCCACGTCAAGCACATGCATTTAATTGTTGAAGAGAGGCATAGCCCTCAATTTTTATTCGAATGAATGTAATTAATTGAATGTAAATAAATGTTTAAGATGTTGAGCTGGGAAGCCATGCCTTTGTGTAGGCTATAGGTAGATAGGCCTTTAATGTTTGTAAGGCCGCAATCTAGATCCGATCTGTGGACTAGACAGCCATTGAATGTAATTGAATAGGGTAGGTAGATTGGAGGGAAGAGCTCAAAGATCCCCCTCAGGAAAAAGATCGTATAGTATCTCATTTTGAAAGAGTTGAGTAGTTAGCATAGAGAAGCAAAGAGAAGAGAAGAGATGAGACCTTCTTACAAGCCGTGCTTAGGAACACCTTGTACAAACAGGCATTTGCCATTTTAATACAAATAGCAGTTTTTCCTGCATCTTTCATGTGTTGAATGAATGTCTGTGAGTGTTATTTATATGATATGAATGTATGTTGTAGATGTATGTCAGGCATTTGCAGGGAGTTGTTTGAGTTTCAGGTTTGAAAGGTTCTTTGTGGTTTCATGCCAGGAGGGCATGACAGAGTACTACGGTCTCTGAATACCAGTGCATAGATGCACTTCTGAACTCTGTGGATTCCGGCAAAGACATGTCGAGGCACAGAAGCTGGAATAATCAACTCAAGAGGAAGACCTCAAGGTTGTTGAATACCTTGGAGGCAGGTCTGGAAAGAATAACACAGTTGCAGATAGAAGCTCTGAGGAGTTCTGTGAAGCTCTACCAGGTGGGCATTAAGCAGGTGCATAGAGTGCACAGAAGATAGAAACTCTGCTGAGAATTCTGTAGAGCTCTACCAAGTGGGAATTGAGCAAATGCATAGTGATGCATTGAGAAGAATTCTATTGTGAATTCAAGGAGAACCAGAATCACTAAGGATTTTGAGAGCTCTGCCAAGTGGGCATTGAGTAGGTGCATAGAGTGCAAAGAAGGGGACAGAACTGTTGGGCGTTCTGTAAGAAGACACTCTACCAGGAGGCATTGAGTAGATGTGCATATAGGCACGGGAGAAAACAACTTTGTTGGGTTCTGTGAAATTGAAGAAGAGTCCATGGAGGGATCTTCACAGGGTTGTTGAACACCCTAAAGGACTCAGCAAGAGGTTTCTTGAGTGAAAGATAGCCAGGAGGGTGTCCATATTTCTCCATCTGCAGGAGAAAGAGAGAAGGATCTATTTCCTTAGAATTATGGGCGAGAAGAAAAGCTCAGAAGGAATAATGCTTTGTGTGCGCAGAGAGACCCTGTAGAGGCGCAAGAGTTGAAGAATCCTTCAAGGATTCGAAGCAAAGCTCAGGAGGAATAGTGTTTTTAAACACGCGGGCAAGAATTCAAGTGTGAAGATCGCAAAGGAAAGAAGGTAAGGGTTGAGGCCTTTGGGAAATTGGAATTCTTCCAAGTCTAGGAAGAAAGCGCCAAATCTCGGGAGGAGTACGGATGTCGTTAGATCAACCGAGAAGATATGGACCATTGAAAGGTTTTCATGTCCGGGGAGCAGCAGGAGGAGAGCACGGAACAGAGAGGATCTGGACTGTCGAATCTTGGTCCAATTACCTGAAAGCTGTTAGATCTGTCGAGAAGTTGCGAGGGAGTTAAACCCTCATACAGCAGAGCAGAGGAGAGGCAAAGTCGTGAGAAAACTGGATCCATCCATCTGAGGAGTACAGGTGGCAGAGATCAAGATATCTCGTGAACTCGGAGGTTCATAAGGTAAGATCCAAGGAGTTAGTTATTCAAACTCGCGAGAGGTGAAGTCACGAGAAGATCAGATCCATCCATCCGAGGAGGAAAGGTGGTAGCAATCGCAGAGTCGGTGAAGAGCCGAGAGATCCAGGATTTCGGGTCTCATGAACTTGGAAGTTCGCAGGGTGAGAGCCCAAGCATTGGGTGCTCTAAGTCGTGAAGTCGTGAGGAGAAAGGAAGGAGGATAGCCATTGGATCTGGGTCGCAGGAGGATCGTTGGATCAGAACCCCATCATATTTCAGCATTTTGGGGGTTCGAAGGTTGAGAGGACCTCATCTTGACATTAAAAGTCCCGAAGTCGCGAGTGGCGATAAGGAGTATTGAGGATTTCGGGATCTCGGCACTCAGGTGTTGGGGATACGAAGGAAGCATCGCTTGGGGAGTGAAATCGCGAAGTGTCGAAGACAGGCACGAGAGACACATCGCAGAACCACGCTGTGGGCCCGAAGGATATACAGGCGGACACACGTCACATTTTGGAAGGAGTCAACACTCCATTGACTTCTTATGTCTTGGGGATTCGCGAGACAAGATCCGGGAGTCCGACAACGAAACTCACGAAGGGGCGAGAAGCGAGAAGCGCTAGCATTAAGCCTAGCCGACAGTCACGCGTAGGAGGTGCTGACAAGGAAAGGGGCTATAATCATTTCATGATCTCGAGTATCACGGGATTGAGAAGGAAGAGTCAGGAGTCACAACTCACGAACTCGCAAGTTGCGAGTTACGATAAAGGACCTTGGGTTAGGCATGTGGTCATAGTGTTGTGGTCGCTTGGGAAGATAGGAGCTCGCACCTAGTGCTATTGGCACAGGGGAGTTTCGAAAAGACCTGTGGATCGGGTTTTAACAGAGATTCCAGCATGGAATCGAAAGAGCCACTTTGGCTCGAAGGAGAAATTAGAATGATCCTTAAGACCGGGAGGTCGCGCAGAGACTCTACCAAGGCAAAGGTGGCATCTGCGTCAGAGTGGTATCAAAGAAAGAATTATGTTTGTATATTTCAAGCAGAGGGAGAAGGTAGAAGGCAGAAGAAGACAGAGTACTAAAACTCTGTGGTGATTGTTCGCGGGCAGGCAACAATCAAGAAGACAGTCAGTAGGACTGTAGGAAGAGGTTGAAGCACTCAGGTTTGTAGGAGTGAGCAGAAGATTTTCCAAAAAGGAAGACAGAGACAACAACATGGCTATTGAAGGCTGTAGGTATGCTGGGAGGAAGAGCAAAGCAGAAAATCTTGCAGAAATAGATAAAGAACTCGCTGATATAAGGAAAGAAATAGAAAAGCTTGCATTGCGAATGCAGCAGAACGTGAGGATGGATGAACTTGCATTAGAGATACAGCAAAAACCCAAGTCGAGATGGGTATATGAATGGCCCATGAGGAAGCCGAAGGTAAAATGATCAGTCAAGGAGTTGATGGCTAGAAGACAGCATAGGTTTTTAAGAGGATGGTTGAGGCATGCTGAAAACCTCGAAGGACCTGAGGAAATGGTTCATATATGTGAACCAGAGACTGGAAGATATATCAATGAAGAGGATGAAATGGGATCGGCTGGAGATCTCAAGGACTGCCAGGAGGGCAACCCAGAAATTCCAATTTGCTAGGTGGGCAATGAGTTGAGGTCACTGCGGGATCTCACAGACTGTCATGAGGAAATCCAGGGAATTTTACCTTGCCAAGAGGGCAATGGATCGATATCACTGCGGGATCTCATGGACTGCCAAGAGGGCAGTGGAAGAATCTCAAATTGGCAGGTGAGCAGAGACAAGAATACGAGACTGTCTGAAAGTCTCATGGACTCGAAGGTGAGCTTGATTCAACCTGAGGTACTGATGAAGATGGGATTAGTTGATCTCATAGTCTGCCAGGGAAGCAGCAAGAAAATCCCATATTGCAAGGTGAGCAGGGATGAGCAGGTGAGTTGGAATCAGCCAGAGAAGCTAGAAAAGTAGATGAGCTCAGAGTTGGATTTAGATCAGCAGATGCAGCTGACAGAAGAGGAAAATTAGAATAGCATTATGATGATTGGGGGAATTGAAATATTCCTACCATTTGCCCAGGGAAAGGCGGAAGTCTGTGTTGCAGATATTAAGGCGGCAACAACAGAAGTAGAAAGACAGCCAGCCGTGACTGTCAAGGAAGCATGGGAGTAGGTATTGGAGACTGGCCAAACAGAAGAGGGAGATGATGAGCATTCTGAGGATTGGCTCACTACATTCATCCAGGAAGCTGAGTGGACTACAACATGGGAGTTTCTAGAAGGAGAAGAAGAAGAGGCAGATAGAACTAGCTTTGCTGATCTGTGTGAATAGATTGAAGCCCTGGAGAGAAGGGTGAGGGTGCAGGGCATGCACATCCAATAGGCGAAGTTGAAAGTAGCAGAAGAAGAAGGCATGGGAGATCATGATAATCTACCCAATTTCAAGCAAATTTTTTAGCTGAGGAGACTGAATGAGCAAAGCTAGCCACGAGAGCAGTTGGATGAAGTGATCGAGGAGATTCGAGAGTTGATGATCAGATCGGCAAGAACTGCCAGTGGGGAGCACCTGAGCAGAAAATAAGTAACAGCAGTAGCAGCGCAGAAGCAGCAACAACAACAAGGAAATGGAGTGAAGAGACAGCTCCAGACATTTGTTTGGGATCCAGGAGGATTTCCCCAGCTGAGAGGGGAAGCTCATGAGTAGGAGCTCATAAATTTTGTAGCTGAGAAGTATGATGTAGGAGCATCATCTCACGTCAACCATCCAGCCAACCAGCCACGTCAAGTGCATGCATTTAATTGTTGAAGAGAGGCGTAGCCCTCGTTTTTTATTTGAATGAATGTAATTAATTGAATGTAAACAAATGTTTAAGTTGTTGAGATGGGAATTCATGCCTTTGCGCAGGCTATAGGTAGATAGGCCTTTAATGTTTGTAAGGCCGCAATCTGGTCCGATCTATGAACTAGACATCCATTGAATGTAATTGAATAGGGTAGGTAGATTGGAGGGAAGAGCTCAAAGAGGCCCCTCAGGAAAAAGATCGTATAGTATATCATTTTGAAAGAGTTGAGTAGTTAGCATAGAGAAGAAAAGAGAAGAGAAGAGTCGAGACCTTGTTACACGCTGTGCTCAGGAACACCTTGTACAAGCAGGCATTTTCCATTTTAATACAAATAGCAGTTTTTCCTGCATCTTTCATGTGTTAAATGAATGTCTGTGAGTGTTCTTTATATGATATGAATGTATGTTGTAGATGTATGTCAGCCATTTGTAGGGAGTTGTTTGAGTTTCAGGTTTGAGAGGTTGTTTGTGGTTTCATGCCAGGAGGGCATGACAGAGTACTGCGGCCTCTGAATACCAGTGCATAGATGCACTTCTGAACTCTGTAGATTTAGACAAAGACAAGCTGAGGCACAGAAGCTGGAATCATCAACTCAGGAGGAATACCTCAAGGTTGCTTGAGTGAAGGATAGCCAAGAGGGCATCCATATTTCTCCATCTGCAGGAGAAAGAGAGAAGGATTTGTTTCCTTAGAAGTCTGGGCGAGAAGAAAATCTCAGAAGGAATAGTGCTTTGTGTGCGCAGAGAGAGCCTGTAGAGGCGCAAGAGTTGAAGAATCCTTCAAGGATTCGAAGCAAATCTCAGGAGGAATAGCATTTTTAAACACGCAGGTGAGAATTCAAGTATGAAGTTCGCAGAGGAAAGAAGACAAGGGTTGAGGCCTTTGGGAAATTGGAATTCTTCCAAGTCTGGGAAGAACATGCCAAAGCTCGAGAGGAGTATAGTTGTCGTTAGATCAGCCGAGAAGATCTAGACCGTTGAAAGGTTTTCACATCCAGGGAGAAATAGGAGGAGTGCACGGAACAGAGAGTATCTGGACCGTCGGATCTTGGTCCAATTACCTGACAGTCGTTAGATCTGTCGATAATTTGCGAGGGAGTTAAACCCTCATACAGCAGAGCAGAGGAGAGGCGAAGTCATGAGAAAACCGGAGCCATCCATCTGAGGAGTACAGGTGGCAGAGATCGAGATATCTCGCGAACTTGGAGGTTCGCAAGGTAAGAGCCAAGGAGTTGGTTGTTCCAACTCATGAGAGGCGAAGTCGTGAGAAGATCGGAATCATCCATCCGAGGAGGACAGGTGGCAGCAATCGCGGAGTCAGTGAAGAGCCAAGAGATCTAGGATTTTGGGTCTTGTGAACTCAGAAGTTCACAGGGCGAGAGCCCAAGCATTGGGTGCTCTAAGTCGCGAAGTTGCGAGGAGAGAGGAAGGAAGATAGTCGTTGGATCTGGGTCGCAGGAGGACCATTGGATCAAAACCCCATCGTATTTCATCGTTTTGGGGGTTCGGAGGTTGAGAGGACCTCGTCTCGACATTAAAAGTCTCGAAGTCACGAGTGGCGATAAGGAGGATTGAGGATTTCGGGATCTCGGCACTCGGGTGTCGGGGATACAAAGGAAGCATCGCTTGGGGATCGAAATCGCGAAGTGCCGAAGACAGGCACGAGAGACATGTGGCAGAACCACGCTGTGGGTCTGAAGGATAGACAGGCGGACACATGTCACATTTTGGAAGGAGTCAACACTCCGTTGACTTATCGTGTCTCTAGGATTCACGAGACAAGATCCGGGAGTTTGACAACGAAACTCAGGAAGGGGCGACAAGAGAGAAGTGCTAGCATTAAGCCTAGACAGTGGTCACGCGCAGAAGGCGCTGACAAGGAAAGGGGCTATAATCATATTGTGATCTCGGGTATTGCAGGATTGAGAAGGAAGAGTCGGGAGTCACAACTCGCGAGTGGTGAGTTATGACAAAGGACCTTGGGTTAGGCCCGTGGTCATAGTGCTGTGGTCACTTGGAAAGATAGGAGCTCGCGCCTAGTGCTATTGGCACAGGGGAGTTCCGAAAAGACCTGTGGATCGAGTTTTAACAGAGATTCCAACAGGGAATCGAAAGAGCCACTTCAGCTCAAAGGAGAAATTAGAATGATCCTTAAGACCGGGAGGTCGTGCAGAGACTCTGTCGAGGTAGAGGTGGCGTCTGTGTCATTTGTTGATTTTAACATGTTGATAACTTCACTTTCCATATTCCATTTCAGACAATTTTTATTTTGAAATTGGGTAATACTCAATACAATAAATAGATAAAACCATTTAGGTATGGGAACAACTTATATTATTCCTTACTAAAGGAATTCACTCCTCAAGAAATCCTTTCTTGTTACAATAACAAATTACTTTACTATGCTCATTACATTGTTCATTCATTCCTTCTCTCACATTTATTATGCTCACACTAATATATATAACTACCATAGTTGGACTTATTTAATAATATAGTGGACCTAATCCACCTTACATTGAATGGCCTCCACTATTATCAGTATGGGCCCTTTGGCCTTGAATTACCTCCCTAGATACACTACAATTATACTAAAAATTCATTGAATTATAGTGTAGACATTTCCACCTATAGACAACAAAATTCAAATACAACAAACACACATAGAAATCAGAATTTACCTTGGAAACCCAAACGAGAAAACCAGCATTCTTTTGGCTTTGGAAAAGCTCTTTATTATTCATCAATGGGAAAGTTACAAGCTCTTTGGTTCTTCTATATGATCCTCAATGACATCTAGGAAGCCTATTTACATCATTCATAGCCAAAGAACCCCTTTCTCATTGTGGGGAAACATGATATAGAAGACTGAGTGTATTGGGAGAATAGTTGGAAGGTCAGGTGACCCAACGCTTCAACTTATCTCTAGTCTGTTTATCCTTATTTTATTTGTTTGTTTATATTTTCTCCCATGTGTCAATTTTTCATATGCAACTAATTTCAAATCTAAAAATTACTTCCAAGTGAACCAAACAACAAACACTAGATGTTATCACTAAACAATTTAACACTGAAAATACTGATAGAAAATTACAACATCAGAAACAACAAGATCAAAGATAAATCATCCATGAACTTGAGACACAAAATTTATTTTCTGTAAATTTCCAAATTCATAAATATCTGAGGGAAAATCAACCCTCCCAACTGTCACAAAATCACCAAAATCGAGCACAAACCTAGTTCTCTTAAAAAACAAAATTCAGTAAAATTACTGTGACAAATTCCAATTTGCAAACCTGCAAACCATCTGTATGGCTTGCTAACATCATTCATATGGCTGCTAACATCGTCCTGTATGGACCTATCAAACTGCCCAAAAAATCTCATGTGCGGACGTTCTTTTTCATGTTGTATGGTACTCACATGTGTGACTATACAGATTGTTTCTGTACCATACATGTGGCATGTCCATACTATTTTTAGCACGCATAAGAGATGTATAGACCATTGTACAATCTTCTCCACATATGTTTCCTTCTCTCTCCTCTCTTCTCATATATGTGGCCTTACTTGGATGAGAAACAAAATCATTCTTTGGATAAAAATAGAAACAGAATATCCAAGAAACCCTAGGTCAAATTTGCCAAAAATGCAATTTTTCCCTTGTTGAAATTTCCAAGCTCCTAGCACAAGTGCTCCATCACTTATACTCACTCCATAATTTCACAATGAGATGTCACAATATCCTCCTCTCCTTTTATAGGATTCTAATGTGATTTTAGAAGCCCTTAGCTTACTCTAAGGATCCCTCCATTAAACTCAACATTAAATTAGAATATTTAATTCCTCTTTGTGGGTGTGAAGCCCCAACACAAGCCCACAAATCCCATCACCAAACCCATGAATCCCCAAGTCAAATCCATGGGCATTTTCACTAAAATGAAAGCGTAATCTAGTGCTAAAGAATATTCCCACATGACTGACACCATGGATACTAGTGGGAATACCTCTTGAAGCTACAAAACATCAACACCCCCTCTTAGCGAAGGAGGTATTCTCACACATTCCAATGTCTCTTGGAATCATATCTATTTCCCATACTAGAAGTGGCTATTCTTCCCACTTTGAATATGATACCACATCTACACTCCAATCCTCTTGATTGGTTGATATCTTTGTCACTAAAACAAATCCAACTACATGGCATGGCCCCTTTTCGAAAGACATGTTGCTCCTATAAGCCTCTTGCGTGGATTTCTCAACCCATGAAACCTTTTTGACACTCTTGGAAGATTCCTCTCTCCCACTTGAACCTAAATATAGACTTCCTATGGATGAGTGATGATCCCTTTGAGCCTGTTGACTCCCTCTAAAATCTAACTTCCTCTAGAAAATCTTGGGAGGTTGCTCCTCCCCACTAAATCTTAAGGGTTGACTCCCTCTGATCATGTACAACCTCAGGAGCCACCTAATCCCCCTGAACTTGTACAACATGTGGAGATATCTAATCCATGTCCTCTATCATGTTTCTACTATAGGCCATGGCTCGCATAGGATAGTATTTCATCCTATATATGTTTCCCTCTCTAACTCCTCGGCATGAATAACACCCATCTATCATGAAACAATACTGCATAGCCATTTTCCTCAATCACTGAGATTGAGAGTACACTCCTCCTGAGTTCTGGAACCCATAGTACATTTGATACTGTCAACACATATCTTGACTGAATCCAGATTAACATTGTTCAATATCCTCGTAGTGCATGCTTGGTGCCCATACCAAGCTCCACACACAAATATGAGCTAGTCTCTATAAAGCTATCAAACAACTCATGTGAACTTTTCATATGGCATGAGGCTTTATTGTCCACTAACCAAGTCTCACCACTGGAGACTGTACCTGAAAGGGTGGAGACCAATAAGAAATGATCCCTTTGTATTTTGTCTACAATCTCATCAACCTCTGTTGTTGATGTGTGCTTGCTCCTTCCCCCTTTCCTCCGTTGTGGACACTATGAAGCATAATGGCCATACTCATGAAAAGAAAAACACTTGGCCTTTCTAAGTTCCTTCTTCCTCCTCGGATCTGGAGATTCCTCTCTCTATGGAGAACCTCTTTTTCTTCCCTTCCTAGCACGAGCAACTAGGGCATGTTTACCATCATTGTTTCCCTTATGATTTCCATTCCTCAACTATAATTCGGCATCTTCCTAGATGCAATCAGTCCATAACCTATCAAAATTTGGAAACTTCTCTCATTCCCGGATCCCCTCGAAAAATGGTTCCCAAGACTCAGGAACCACTTCATGCCACATTCACCAATTTGATTTCATTTTTTGTCTCACCAATGGCTACTATCTAGTCATGGATATAAGTGATCCGCATAAGATAGTTGGAAATTATATCTGAACTGGACATTTCAACTTCTCTAAGCTAGCGCTTCAAGATCAGCTTCCTACTTGCATTCCTACTTTGGTACAATCCTACCAAAGAATCATACATTTCCTTGGTTATCTTCTTCTCTAATATGTGAGGAATCAGGTGGTCTTTTATAGAATCCAACAACATTGCTTGGCCTTCACTTCCTTCTTCTTATGGGCTACCAATTCCTAAGGATTAGTGGAA